>WURT03224958.1:0-26663 GCA_009936505.3 Holothuria glaberrima | reverse complement strand
ATATGCCTGGCATATTACACATAACCCACTAGGCAGGAACACAATGCTGTATGACCACAAGATGACTCACAGGTAACCCATAGGTGAAGACAAACCATTGATAACGAGAGGTCAGAACTATGGTGTGTAGAACTGCAAGGGCTATTCCCGTAACAGTACGTTAGAACTAAACCAAAGTCTGGTTCAGGAAAATCTATCCTAGTAACTATTTGTCATTGGCATGGGCTCAGCGAGTTTAACTTTTGGAAATGCCTATCAGCTGAAAGCACTGGCACATGCAAAAGGAATTTGCATATAAAAAGATTACAAATATTCAATATGCAAATGTTCATACCTCACAGAGATAGTAGAACCAAGCCTGATCAAATACAGGCTGTCCAACTGATGGAGAGGAGTCACAAATCTTCTTGATCTGAGAAGTAAAATTAGTTAAACGAGTGAGAAAATGAGGTATAGTTTCTGTTACATTCTTGCTTAAAATTTAGGAAGGTATAAGCCATTTTACAATTTAGAAAGTAAAGTCTGATTTCACTACGTACTCAAATCTATTTGAAAGTTACTTTAAACATTTTCCTCCTTTGTCATACATTTTCACATCTTTAACACACAGAATTATATCCTTCAAATAATAGTTCCTGTAGCAATGAACTAATACTGGACAAAATTCTAACAAGAAATATTTCATACCATGGAAAATCCACCCTAACAACAACTTGTTTTTGACATCAAATCCTTGACTGCATCTGCAGCAGGTCTTAGGGACAACCACCTTGAGGAACCAATATTCATGAAGATCAACCCTTTCAGAGGTAATGGTTGGTTTTTAATATCAGGCACCCAATCGATAGGACTTGAGGAAGAAAAACCATGAATGTAAGAATACCCAGAGAAGAAAACCATAACATTGATTTCCTGGATGAAAACCCACTTTCTTATGACTCAGCTGGGGATTGTATTCCAAACCTCCTAATTGCTAAGCCTCATTTCTTCAAATGCCACTGCAGCACTCTGCAACAACATTGGTTCATTGGCATAAATACTGAATTTACTTGCCCATGATTGTCAACCGGTACATTATACAAAAGCCAGTCTTTTTAAAGTCCCTGTAGCAATACTTAAACTACTGCCTAGGTATCCACAGGTAACACTAACCTGGTAAGGTAGCCTGAGAACCATTTCTGTTAGCAACTGTGGGTATGCCTCAAAAACATCACCAGCATGACCCTGAGGTGGGAAAGTACCATAACAGTCAAACATACTAAAATAATGTAACATTTGTATGCAATATAGGACAAGAAATATCCAATATTACCTATTGGTGGTATTGGCATTTAAAGTAAATGTTACCAATACAGGACAAAAATGGGTAATATCAGACGGTATCGATATAGAATAACAATAATTATCACTAGTTGAAACAAACGACTACATAAATGTGGACATGTAAATTATGTTAGAATTCTTTTTAGCCAAATATTTGCCTTTCTTGCATGCTAAGCTGATAAAAAATGGTGCTATGCTAGGTTAATTTTCTTGACTGTCATACATATGTCTAGATGCTACAAGCATCCTGACTTAAAGTGGCAACTAACATACTTTTGATGAATCTTCCACAATTTACATTTTATGGAATGTATCTTTTACAAAAGCACAACCTAGTTTAAACACACTGTTAGCTCAAAGTCATTCATATGAAGCCAATACCTTCACATACTGCCTCAGGAAGAAGGGGGACATGTCTGGGGGTGATGATGGGGGATGGGGCTTCAAGAGATTATTGCCTGGAGCAGCTGCTTCCTGGAGAAAAAATAAGAGTTGATGGAGTAAAATAAGATAAACATAACAACATGAATTCCATTTTCTATTGTTCAGCTAGGTTCTATGCAAAGAGAGCATCCACTGCTATTCATTGTTCACAGAGTCCCTGCATTCAAGCACATGTGAAAACTTTCTTGGGCACACATATCTGGGATAAAATTATGAATTAAACATGCATTTAAGAGATGTGGTACAAATTCCAATGATGAGAACTATTACTGCTGTCATTTCTACAGAATTCCATGGCTTCTCCAGGCCTGGCAAATTAAAATAAAATTTCATAACTTTTAATGACTATTCCAGGCTAAGGGAGACCTCTTTTTTGTCATGCATAAGACAACAGCTGTAATAAGACACATTACTCCTATAGCTGCTCACTTAAATATGAATAACCTTTAAAAGTAGTATTGACCTGGTTCCAATGTACAATAAAAAAACATCACTGTACTCAAATAATAACTAAAAATGTTATTAATTCCCCTTTAGTAAAGTTCCATATATCAATCATAAGTTGAACTAACAGTGAGCACTAACCTCCTCATCTCCAACCTCTAACCAATGCTCCAGGAGTGCTCTCAGGATGCAGAGGCAGAAGTCTACTGCTCCACTCTTCAGAAGAGATGCTGCTGTAGCATGAGATATTTGAGTGGATGCCTGCATAAAAGAAGATGTAGTTACAGGATCAATCAAGGAGATGTACCAAACAACAACTACTAAACTTTCTCTTTCCTATCCACACAATTATAAAATAATGACAAACATAACATCAAGTTCACTTAATTCTTGTGACAGCCATCTTGTATATTATAGCATGGCCATTTCTAAAGAAACAAACAAACGACATATGAAGGTGCAGTTTGCCACATAATATTTAGCCTGTTGCTCTTTTCTCCCTGCATATCAAAATGTGAAACCTTAAAGTATTAGTAATACAATTCTATCAAACAATGAATGTATCTCTATTCTACCTCCGATGCTGTCTTTGTACCAGACTTGGTTCTCGACATAAAGACACTCAGCAGTCTCATCACAATCAGCTGAACCTCGTGATTTGGAGTCCTCGCTGATATTTTCTTGAAATCCTTCTTGCCTATCTCCAGCTCCTTTAACATTGTCTCTAACAGATGGTCCAGTGCTTCCTGATCTTTGTCCTCTTCTAGATCCAGGTCAGAGCTCAGCATCAGAATAACCTTCCAGGATAAATAACAATAAATGGTAAAAAAAGTCACTCAGGAAAGATGATAGGGGAAATACAGTCATTGTGAGATTAAATGTAATGGTAGACGAAGAAGTTCACAGTTTTACTACAGTTATTTTCGAAAGAGAACACAAGGACATGTTAAACTAAATCTAGATTACAAAGATACATTTCAGTAAAGCTCCTTTGCTTTAAGTAAATGGCCTACTGGAATAATCTACTTGAAGGTTCCAACATTTCATTTCATTGGGAAGATTTTTGTTTACATTGATATGTATCTCCCCATCCTGTCAACACATCAAGCTCTAAATTAGAGGGCACCCTACCTGCATATATGGGATGGCCCTGACTCCACCCACTTGTCTCAGTTCTGGCATGTACTCCAGGAGTCTCTCTAGTAGGAGGAGTCTCAGTAAATGCATCCTCTGCATAGAATTGGTATCCTCAGAGTTAAGCATCTCTTGACTGTCACTGGCAGTCATCCCACTCTCTCCACCGACTCCTCTATCTGACACTCCTTCAGGGCGACCGCTGCCTTGATCTTGAACATCACCATAGGCACTACTCCTTCCACTCACTGGAAACAGATAAAATGGTCATAGTTCTGACATATACATTTACTTAATTATTACAGGTATACCACAGAGACCTGAAGTTAACAATTCATTATCAGAAATATTGCCACATGCTTAAACAGGGTCATACATTAATTAGGATGGCAGGGGTATACTGATTCAAATTGGGGTGATTGCAGCTGATGAAGAAGTTAGCCCTTCCTTGCTCAAAAACTGACATGCTTTTGACACAAAAGAACAACAGGGGAAATATGATAGACTACATTCCACCTTTATACATCTGCTGAATTCTAGGAGAGCAAACACTCACTACTGTGTTCTCCTGTGATAGAATCTACTCCACTAGCACCACTCTCTGATTCAGCACTCCCAGCATGCTCTGCAGGTGAGGTACGTAGGGTGGAACCATCCGTAGCTGCTGTACTACCTTCATCATCACTTGCAGCTGTATATTCAATTCAGAAACACATAAACAGAAATGAAAAAAAGCCTAAGTGACACTTTGTATTGGTAAAACAATACGTAGCATCCGTCCTGCGCTAAAGCTTGTTTCTTTGTTCTATACCTGAGAGCTGACAAGTTGAAATTTCAAATTTCTTGAGTTCAGAAGCATATGGACACAGTTCATAACAGCCTCAGCCAGCTAAAGTGACCAAATAAAGACAAAAAATTCCAATACTATTTACACTTCTTCCCAACCATCTTGATTTCATAACATGTGGGGGATTTTTGTGACACTATGAGGTTAGTTGAGATTAGATGTAAACTCACAGAAACTCTGTGTGACTTGGCATGTCTTTTATAAAAATTATTGTAACACAAAATGTTTTTCTCTTTCCTATTCAGATCAGTTTAATTTTGTTAAGTTGCAAATTAATCTGTCATTAGCTCAAAAATAAAAAAAATCTAGAACAAGACAGACTACCTGAAGCAGTGGTGTCAGACAGGGTACCAGTTTCCAAAGATGAAGAACTCTGTCCTGGAACAGCTCCCTGTACCCCTGAAGATAATCCCAGACCTTGAAGATTCAGACCACTTGCCCCTGTACCACTTGACTGGTCCTGGAGACTAAGAGCAATAGCCAGCTCCATCATGGCCTAAAGGGAAAATGTTTTAATGCATTGTATTATACAGTCAAATCTTTAAACTTCATATATTCTCTAGAAAGTAGTGTTTCATTTTTTAAATCCATATCAGTTCAAAGAAAGAAAATAATTACTCCTTATGTCTTCAGGTTGTACTAAACCTTTTATTTATAAGGCTCACTTTAAAGAGCAACACTTTACACAAAATGATGGCTTGATAAGCATCCACTCAGTTGTGGAAAAAAACTGACAACCAGAGTCACAAAAATGGTCAAATCTAAATTATTGCCTTCAATGTAAGGATTATTCTCAATTCCTCACAAAAGTTGACATGAATGTAATGAAACACATTTTTAGAGAAAATCAAGATTGCTTGAGTGCAAAAAGAAAAGAAAAGAAAAGAAAAAAAATAAAATGAGATGTCAGAATGATCTCTTATCTTGATGTCAATCTGTGACACGAACCTCATCATCAGCTTCAGGGGGTATGTCCAACATTGGTGGGAACCCTCCTACACGGCCACTTCCCAACAGAGATTCAAAATTCAGTTGGCTACCCACTGCACCATTAGCAGGAACTTCTGGCTCAGGATCTGCTTCACCAGGTTCCAATACCATTGGCTCAACTGGTTCCTGTTAAAGAAAGTAACATTGGGGATAGAATTATGTCAGACTAAACAACCCTACCAACAAAGTATAACATTATTGAACTCAACCTCACTATGGCTGGTAACAAGTACATTTCCCATGGATTTCTTACATGATCATTTCATAAAATTGAGAGTAGTATTTAATTGCAAAACTTCTTTGACCATACAGGACAACTCTTACATCTGCCAACAAAGCAAAATGGGAATACAGTACACTGCAAAAGTCAGTCCACTATAACCCATGTGATTTTTGACAGAATGACTATTCCAGTAATGATTTTCTGCATGCTGCACATAAAAAATACCTAAGCATAATTCAGGTGTTTGAAAATGAACAAATGATGACACCATTTACTTTCCCAGCAGTCCGTTATCATCATAATATTTCTATTAGAAACAGGGAAATATTTCTGACAGTTATAGTATTGGAATACTCAGAAAAAAGAACTACTCCACTTAGAACAGTTGGCAAGTATGCTTGTCATTACCATCATTTTACCAATTTGTCACATCATCCTTAAGTTGTCACACATTTTACTTGTCGACACAAGACATTAAACTATTTTCTGAAAACTAATTTTTTGAAGGCAGCTTAAGGAAGTTGGAAAGGAACAAATATTCTTGAAATCTTTCAAGATTCCCTTGTTCTATATGATAAATGATGATGAACTTACAATGACCTCATAAGATGCCTCATCATGGGATGATTCAGAAATCTCCTGGTCATTGACCACAGCTGTACTGACCTCCCCACCCTCTGGGGGATCCCCCTTGTCATCACCATCATCATCTTCTGCACCACCCTGGTCTGCTGAAGGTGAGCTGCATCTTGGGGGTGAGGGGATGATGACACGTTGGTCTTTTGGATGAGGGTGCATCACTCTAATGAGAGCTTGCTTTGCTGCAAAACTTACAACAGTGTCCTACAGATAGAACAGAGAAAAAATTGAAGATGAAGAAGATGAATCTTATCAGTAAGTCAAAGAAGAATGAAAATCAAAACTGTAAGAGACAAGAAAGAAGAAAGAGTAATGTAGCAACTTAGAGACCAACAGGGGCTATAACATCATAGAGATGTGATGTCACTACCAAGGACTTTAAGTCACTGTACAGAAAAGAGACTAAATGGCAGTAAGAGTCTTTCTACCTCCCCCCTTTACTGCCTATTGAGGTCAGAACAAACTTATTTTATGTGCTCCAACTACAAACTTGTAATGATGTTTTAACTGCTTCATAGCTTATCAAATTAACTACAAGCCTTCAATGTTTCCAACAACCACTTCAAAATTAGTAAAGTTGTGCATGAATATCTATCCTATAAGGCAAACTCATGATTGGCCTGGTTCATAACACAAGATGTAAAATGTGACAAAATCGTTTTAGTTACACACTGACCAGTTTTACTAGGCTGGTTGCAGCAAAGTAACAAAGTGGAGGAAACATCAATGGAAAGAGACTGGGTAGATGGCGACATAGTAGGTGAATGACCACACACAGGGTGCATGACCTCTAAAAGGGTGGACGATCACACATTGTTCAGATGACCAAATGAGGGATGGATAACCACACACTGGGTAGGTAACCAAAATAACTGTGAATAACTGCACAAAGGGTAGATGACTAAACAGAGTGTGGGTGACCACACATTAGGTAGATAAGCAAACAGGGTGGATGACCAAACAGTGTGTAAATGGCCACACGTAAGTTGCTTGACCAAATAGGGTGGCTGAACACACACATTCAATGGATGACCACACTTAGGGTGGATGACCATTTGAACACCAAATCTTACCTCTGAAATGAGTAGTCTCATAAGGAGTTTGGTTGCTAATGGTACGATAGTGAGGTCTGTGCTGGCAAATGCATATATGATCTCCACTAATGCACCAACAGTTATTTCAATGTGTGTCAGACCTGTTGAAAAGAATGAACGACAAGAGCTGAACCACAGGCAGTACATACTTCATGTAAAAGTCATTAAGACTGGGAAAACATTATCAATCAATCAATAATAAATGTATGCAATACTTCAAACTTAACTTGCCTTCTATCAATGTTTAATTCTAACAAATTGGAGAAAAAACAAAGATGTGTGAAAGTGTCGGAAAAATTATCAGGGTACTTTAGTTAAGATAAACACACAGGATCTTAGCAGAAAGTAGAATGATTTACCAAATTACTCTGGGTATCTGGGCAAGGCAATTATTCATAGGATTGCACCTCAGTTGACTCTGTATAATTAATAACAACACATTTTAGCCGAGTAAACAGAACTGTTGTTTGCTGTGGTAATGCCAGACTATGAACAACATTAGATCCCCACCCCCCATGCAATGATATATTGCTTCTTATACTGACCATGGAGATGTACTGAGGCACTAACCTGGTAAACATGCTGGGGCCAGCATTGGGTTAGAAGGTTTAGCACTGTGCAGCCTCCAGAATGCATCTAAGAGACGGGTGAGGAAGTGCTGGCCCTCCTCCTCATCTACTTCAAGGGTGGGGCTTGAGTCCATCTCAGATGCAATATCTGAGGATTGTTCTTGAGAATCCATGGTGGTATCTAGGAACAAAGGAGGGGTGTGTAAGAGATATCACATCAATAGGCCAAATGAGAACATTTGTGTGAAGCAAGTTACTTGTTTTACAATTTTATGGTTCAAATTGAAAATCTGTTCACATTTCATGTATACAGTGTAATATATTTACAAGTCAAAAACTACTGCAGAACACAAATAAAAAGAACTGAAAAAAAAGAACTGGAAACATGATTTGTAGGCCACTAAAAGAGTTGGCTATAAGTTAAGATAACCACTTTCAAGGTCATCTAATTTTAGTTAAGAGTTTTACAACTTGTGCTGATACTGGCTTTGTCAATCTTGAACACTGTAAACCTCATTGGCCACATAAAATATGATGTACTTCAAGTCTTTCCAACATACTTCAACATATGCATTCTTAGTAGCACAATCAGTCTTCTTATAAATATCATTCTCTGATTGCAAACTGAGGCACTGTGTTTTATGTATGTGAGCTATTACAAAGGCATGCACATTCCACCATTTAGGGCTCAACTCAAAAAATGTAACAGAATGATGAGCAACTGTATGAACTAAAATCAAACAAAGCTCTCACCAGCCTCACCAAGAAGGGTCAAGTTCGGGTCACTATCAGCAAAGAGAACCAGATTCTTGGGTCTTGAGGTGGCCACAGAACGAGCAGTGACTACCAACCTCTGGAAAGCCTCAGGATCTAATTCTGGGGCTGGTACTGCTATTGCTGTTGTCTCTTCTAGAGGAGGTGCATTCAGACATTGGACTACATGGGCTAGGAGGGCCTGATCCTGTTTGGTAAATACGGGAACAAACACATCACCTTCATGCAGACTGAAAAGAGTTACCAACAAATTACAACACCTAACAAAGAGGAGACATAGTTTGGCACTTGTACCTTTTGAAGCACTATTTTGTGATTGGATGACCAAAAATTGTGCTCTCACCCAGGAAGATAAACAAGTCATGTCTATAATGGCTTACCAAGAGTTTCGACAGCCATATAATAAACTATTTCCAATTTTTCACTCCTCGCGATGCCATCATTCCCTTCCCCTTCCCCCACCACACCTGTACACATCGTAAGAGACACAGTCGAGAATACATTAACTTCATAATTCTGTTTACCTTGTGATTATGGTAGGCTGAGCCAGATGGCTGAACAGCTGTCAATAAAGCTTTGACATGCTGTTGGATCACAGGGGGTGTTGGTAGTGTCAGTATGTCAGTCCCTAGCCTCATGACCGTTTCTCGGTGGGATTCCTGTATGGTAAAGTGTTGGTACATGTTACATATGTTAAAGTAAATGTTTGAGGCTCCATAATTACAACATAAAACACTGCCTTTGATGATCAGTTAATGGCAGGGTACAAGGGTACAACACACACTGCACTGCTCTCACAGCCACCAAATTTGCCCCCAGAAAAATGTTCTGAAGGGCAACAAACATGCCACCCTACAAAAGTTGCCTTCAACCATTCCTAATAATTGCTAACACAAACAATAGACATAGCCCTGGTAAAACCCAAATAGAAGCAACACAGAATTTTTATGGGGCAATATAATGCGCAAAATGTCTGAAAAGAGCCACCCCCAAATAAAAAAAAATGTTCCATAGCTAGCAGTAATGCTATGATCTTAGCTTGGATAGCTATCACATGTTAAAAATGTAAGCACAAATGGATTAAAATAAGAAACTGTTGGGAAAGGTTCAAACACAGAAAGTAAATAAATAGTAATGTAATTTTTGCTACTTATGTGGTACAAAGAGTAGCAATATCCTGGGATGAACAAGCATGTACTTATCAAAAGCCAAAACATTTATAATTTTCAATTATTACACAACTGTAAAGTACTGACAAAGTATTCATTTTACCTCTTGGTAGGAAACCAGGTTGACGACTCCCTCCAAGACTTCTAGGGATGATGACAGGATCTTGTCTAAAGATGTCATAGGTACTGGTGGGGGTGACATAGGTTCACTATCAGCACTAGGTCCTGATGAAGCAGAGGTGGTTGCAGCTGTAGTAGTTGGGGTACTGGGAAACTCTTCTGCTTGTTCCTCATACCAATTGAAGGTCTCCTTGGTTTTGCTGTATACCACGATAGAATCCACCATGGTTACACCATCAGGGTCCACTGACTGGCCAACTGTAGGATAAAAGCAATTTCTTCCAATTAATAACCTTTCCTCATTCTCTTAGCACTACAATTCCTGTCATATCCACCAAATTGATATTGTAAGGAAGCTTACACGGACAAGTTGTGGACATATTTCTTCTTTAGATTCAGTATCCATTTTGAGGTATGTAAGTATTAATCTTCATTTTTACTAGTAGATGACTAATGCTGCAACAGTAAACTGGACATACTTACCAAACAAAGTAAATTTTTTGTCAGCTGTTAGGGATTCTTCTCTGGTGAATGGCATGTCAAACCAGCGGTTGCGAGTCAAGGAGACCTTGAATAAGCAAAAAATATAGACACAGTCAGAGGAAGGTAAAATGCAGTATGCAATACACTCCATTATAAGGCCTTTAATATCCTCCTGGCCATCAAACATACACAAAATTACTAGTACAAATAGGTGACACCACCACTAGGAAACTATTAACAGCTCAATAAGGGGATGATTACTGTTATCCTACATTCTGTCACAAAAACTGCTCACCACAACACTTTTTCTTCCCACCTCATATATTATACTTGTCAATTCTTGTTTTGAATGGATTTGTTGACTTTAGCATATGCCCATTGTTGAATATTGCCTAACAGTACATTAACAATACAAATAACATTACCCATGCCAAGTACAAAATCAGTGCACATATAAACCATACTAACATCATCTGTAACAGAAGTAACTGCAAATATATCATCTTAACAATATATTCAGTGTGTCATCTTTGATGATCTTTGGCCTACTGACAAACTCCACTTTATACCTGACAGGTACGTCCAAACACTTCCAAGTATGAGGGTGCCCTTTCAATTGACTGTGTACCAACATGAACTCTGACACCAACCATAACCATCGATGCATTGTTATTCTGAATTTCAACTGAGAATCCTCCAGCCTGGCAGAAAAAGCAAAACAAGATTGTAAAAGTACATTTTCCACTCCAAGGGCACCTTAAAAATTCTGTATTCATGAGTGATGGGAGGTTATCACATAATGCTATCAGGCATTGACTGTGGGAGGAATCTATGATGGAATGTGATTACAATCTCACTCTCAGCCCTTAAATTATCAGATGCTTTCTCATTGATAACAGAAATTAAACAGTGAAATAACCAGTCACAAAACTGTAGAAATGTGTAACATTATATAAGGTTCTTGAACATTAAGGACCATAAAATTCCACCACCACATTATGAAATATCCATCACTATTCACATTTTCTTGGGTATAAAATTCCAGTATAAAAATACAACTTGTACATGTATGCAGTAAAGAAAAAGAAACAATGCCCCTTTGATTAGGAATGCCTTGATATTGTTGCATTACAAATACAAATATTATTATTTTACTTTATTAAGTAACAGTCTTACATTATTCAATGAATGCTCCATGACTCATTTTTTACAAAATTTCATGATTTTTCCAGGCATGGAAAAAGAAAACAAAATTCCATGACTTCTTAAGCAGAAGGATCCTGTATATGGTTTATTTCAGGTAATGTTTCTATACCACAGTGACTAGTTTATGATTTCCTATTTTGGCATATATCTTCCTCACCCTAGTACTAGCTATGTACATCCCATTCGTATTCAGACGATGTTTGATTTGTTGAACATTGTAGACTTGGAGCAGGTCATTACCACCAAACTCCACCTCATTCAGAGCTTGGCAAGATTCAAAGAAGTCTACTGGAAATGTCACCTGGCCTGTGGGGCGACCTGAAAGAAACAATGGTTATTCTAGTAATGTAAAGCTCATAAAAGATGCCAAGAACATATTACATCAACAAAATTTTCCAATGGACAGATAATCAAAGAATGAACTGACAGGTACAGTACATATACAAAATAAGAATCATCACTCCCATGAAAACACTAACAACATTAAGTCAGTACTTTTGGTCAGATTAAATTTGCTTTGACAAATGTATGAATCTTGATGAAGATCAGCTCATGCCATGATTTAAGTTTTAATTAGAAAGTAAGATTGCAAAGTGACTAGCCACCACATAGCACATCTCTTGTGTGAGATTTCATTTTAGTTGCCTTAGTGATACCTTTAATTTAGCAAAGTCAAAATTTGTCAAGTGGATTTTTCTCACTTTCTTCAACACTTTCAAAGGTGGTGAAAGAGTACAGGGGCTTCTTGGAAGGTAACAGTGTTCTAGTGATGTTTTTTGATGGAGGAAGGGGAGGAAGAGAGGATGTTAGGCTTCACTGTGTGTACTATATGTTCTTTTCTGTTAGTCTTAAAGTTGAAATTTCTTTTCAAGTTTTGGCAAGAGGGATGTGTTTACAACCAAGCCACAAGACAAGGTTCTGTGCATTTCATTTAACTTCAGGTGTTTTGGTACACAACCATTCTTCCTATGTTGAACACATGTGTATATACATAAAAAGAAAATGAAACAAAATGAAATATTAAGTTACACAGAAGTAAGCCTTACCTGGTTTGACAGCTTTCTTTTTCTTTATTGGTTTGAGAGCACTGATTGCTCCTGCAGCCTGGAACTGAGTAGACATCCAGTGACTGGTGGTATCAACATTGGCCATGTAAATCCTCAAGCTACCATCCTCACACAGCAGTATAAGAGTGGTCCTTTGCTGCTCTGATGATGATGAATGACGGATGGCTACCATGTCCTGGACCTTAGACTTGGCTGGGAGGGTCTTTATCTCCTGGACCCTTATCTTGTCTGGTTCTATCATAAGGACCACTGGGATGCTGTTAGCTTGTGTCAAGCAACACACCAGGCCTGGATGCATAGGAACCTCATTCCATTGGCATAGGGGAGGGGGATTCCCTGACTTCCCTCCATTGCTGCAAGAAACCATGAATTTTTGAGATTTTTGTAAACAGAATTTGAAGGATTATCATGTATGTGTAACAGTATAAAAGGGCTGAGATATAACTGTAATATTATCACAAATGTTAAAAGTACCATATCGTTACTTAAGACTGGTCTAGACAGGAAAGATGTGTGAGGGATATGTCTTGTCAACTTATATTGTTAATGACTGCACATTTCTGCTGCCATTAAATATGTTATGAAATAGTTGCATTCTGAGTATGTGACAAAATAATATTCTACTGACTTTGTTCTGGTTCCAACTACTTGTAAAAATTCTGAATTTTTTCAGGAGGCGAACTTTATTTAGGAGGGAAATTCTCATCTTTTTAGGAGGGGAAGAGAATGCAAAGTTAGTTCAAATTCATACAGCTTATTAACAATTGAAAGAATACAGAATCTACTTACTTCTTGAGTGTGATGGGGTACATACTGGTAATGGTTAGTTGCTGTTGATTCACTGGAGCACAGAATGTCTTACCTTAGATCAAACAGAAATCATTTGCTAAGTTAAATTTGGAATGTAACACAACTACAAAATCTTTTACTCTGTTGGACTTACAAACTATCTTCATTTCCACTTGAAAGATAAGTTGCACATATTTTCTCATACACCAGTAGTGGTACATGTATAAACTTACCATGTGCATAACTGAAGAAAAGCATCTGTAGTGTGTGAGAGTAATAACATGACACACCTCCTCCAGCTACTTGACCACCAGAATCCTGGTAAAACAGGTAAAATATTAGAAATAAGTGTGATTCATAAACAGGAAATTGGACAAAAAATGTCTTATTTTGTTCAAAAAAGCAACTTACATGGTTATGGTGACTACACCTCACGCATGTAAGTTGCCTTTCATTTTGATGCATTCATATTGATACTTTAACTTTACATGTTCCACACATCTTTACAAGACACAGTACTAAAGCCCTACACTTTCCATCACTTCTCTTTCAGAAATTTATGAGAACCATTTCTATTTTGAGTAGTCCAATAGACTCCCAGACAGAGCATAAATGGAAACAAACATCACACATGGCCTCTAACACATGGGTGTCAAGATGGCAAAACATTTTCCTTCTTGGGCCACTAAGATTTCCCAAATATGCTTAACTTTGTTTGTAAAAATATATATTAATTTTATAAGTGGCTGAGTTCTCCGTACATGACTGCAAGGCAATTATCTAATATTTTGCTATGATAGCTGCTCAGAATGCAAAAGGTCTTACGGTGAGGTCTGGATGAGAAGCTTCCAGTACATTAGTCACATAGAACGGTCCATGTTTGGCTTCACTGGCTGCATCCATTGGTTGTGTGTACATGTACCCTGCTGATGACATCAGGACTAGGTGTCGGGACTCTTCAGTAAAGATGAAACATGCATCCCTTATCTTACCACTTGGGACTAGGAAGTAAAACTTGGGGCTGACAGCATCCTTTGACAGGTTGTAAATCTAAAACACAAGTTAAAAGGTGTAAGAATGGGATATATAGAGTACCTGAACAGAAAATTCATGATTACACAAAAAAAAAAAAAATATGAAGACAGGCTTCCTACCTACTTTTGAGTGAAGTAAAGTATGATTTCATGCAAGTTTCCTAACATTATATGACATCTAGTGTGAATTTTTACACTTTGTACACCATTAGTGCACTGTGTGGTGTAATTTTTACCCCGTGTTTTACTCCATATCACTACACTTGTGTAAAAGAGTAAATATAGCACTTGTTGAAAGTATGCGAAGTGACAAGGAGATAGAAAAAAAATATTTGTTAAGTCCCAAAATTATCCTAATGTACCTTCAAAGGGCAACAAACTACACCCCAAACAGTAAATATTTTTCAAAATATATTTACTTCTAGCTCCTCCTCCAATTACAAAAAGAGCACCCCTGTCTAGTACACCTCCCAGTTAAAGCAACAATAGCCTGTACTGACAACAGATTGCTCAGGTTTATATCCCTACAGACTGTGTGTTCTAATTGGGAACACAACTGATTGTTGAAGTAATCATTGACAAACCAGTGTGAAGGTATTGTTTGAATTGATGTCAACCAGAGTACAGTCACCAATTGTATTTAGAAGTATAGGGCTATTCCTAAATATGTCTGAGGAGGAGCCTAGGTTGTAAGTAAATATGCAGACCCTTCAATCTACTGTACTAAGTGAAGACGGATGTGATCACTTCAGGTGTTTCTCACATAACAAGTATCATCAAGTGTTAGGCTAAATGCACCTAAGCTTGTCAGGTAAATACCTTTATGGTTATACTTTGACATATCTGGGTCTTTTGGTAAAGAAATCTGTATGTGTATAATTTATTTTATAGGTATGTGTATTTAAAGTGTATGAACTTAATGCATATTCCATATTACTCTCTACAAGGTAATTGCCACCAGGGTTCACACTGGATATGACCTCAAAATTTCATGTCCGTCTCACTTAATGTGTCTCACTGACTGCAATTGTTTTCCAAAGACGAGCATCATAATAACCCATTGAACCATGCTTACTGTGTACAGTAGGTTTACAAAGTTTTTTAGCAATGAAATTTCCCCAAAACTTGTTGTACAGGTCTGCAATCATGCATAATGGGCAAACCTTCATATCTGGACCCTACAACTTTAGGGAAGTAGGTGGTATTGAGTCCAGCAGACCTCAGAATTTTTAGCCCAGCACCAAACAATGGTTGCCCCTCACCTTGACAAAGTCAGCTGTGACAATAGCCAGTTCTGTTTGGGACCCAGGCAGCCACAGGGCCTTGATGATGAAATTGCCAGCCTCTAGTTGGCAGTGAAGTACCAGCTGGTCTGTGACAGTGCCAGCCCCAGTGAAGGTAAGAACATGACAGTCCTGAATGAAATAAATAGAAACAGTTTAAATGAAAGGATTTGAGACTAAATAACAAAGGAGAAAATATTACAAATTCATGTCACACTTTAATAAGTATATTCAATTATCCCTTGAACCTACTTTATGTCCACATCACAAGCAATTTCATCTTGAATCTTAAAATACCTCCATGGCAGCAAACTGACTACATACATTAATCTGACACCAAACACAATGATGCCTCTTACCTTGAGACCACAGACAGCCAAGAAGTCTTCATTGCATGGGTTACCTGTGATACTCAGGACTGTAAATGGGACAGTTGCAGATGAAAGTCTCTGTGAAAGGAAGAACAAGTTAAATGTTGTTGGAGTTACTAAATACAACCTGAATAAAAGTCTCTACATAGTTGGAAAACTGATGACCCTTCACATGGTTAAGCCACGCTTTCACAATATCACAAATATACTCTAAATTGGCTGTAATAAGATGTGAGTGGTGCAATGTCCTGTATGAGCCCTCAAACTGTCATGGACTTTACAGAATCATAATTATGAAGTAAGAAAGTGAACAAATGTAACAGTATCAGGTTAGAAACTGAGCCGTAAAACCTCATCTAACTCAGGAAACATCAATTAAATTGATTTCATGAACTGGATTAAATTCAATGGAGAGAAATCAAGTTGCCAGAGTATTTGAGAGGATCACCACTTCAAATGTCATCGAAACTTTGATAACAGAATCAATGCTTTATGAAAATAAGAATACTATAAATGTAAGAAAATTGACTAACTTGAACAGAAAAGCCATAACAGTTCCTCCCACATCTGAACACTTTGCATCCCTGTAAAATGCTCAATTTCTGTGTCATAGATCAACTTACTGTAAGAGTCAGTTTCTTCTTGCTAGAGTCTGCTTGCTTGAGTAGTGCTGACAGCTGTAAGACTGTAATCCTGCCTTTCTCATGACACACAGCCAGGTGCTGTCGCCGACCATAGGGTGAGGCTAGACAACACATTGCCACACGATGAAGCATGTGAGCATTGAGGAGTTGACGTATAGTCTGGCCCTGGTCACCGGAAAAGTTGGCCCTGACATTCTCGAAGGCGCCTTCCTGGGACCCAAGAGTTGGGACCTACAAAAAGAAAATTCTTCCATTAACACAGGTAAGTAGTTGGAAGGAGATGATAAGCCTTAAAACAAGTCTTGAGGTTCCAGCTCACTTCAGTCTCTGCTACTGATAAACAGAAATAATCACTGGATCACCTCCTTGGTAGGGGCTAAGGGGTTGTGGGGTGGGTAGGGTAATGGGCTCTCAACAGTTTTAGATTTAGCTGTATGCACTGTAAGATTTAAATATCCATTATATTCAAGATTTAGAATACTTCTGAAAATGGGGGTAACTCCTTCCCCCTCTCCCATCCACCACACACACATTTTCCCCTACCCTGTACACCTATGCCTAGCAATATTTATCTAAACATCAACTGAATCTTTCTCAAGTCCTTAATTTGAGCTTCGACAATAGAATTTTTTTAAACACAAAAGGGAGGTGCCATGATATAACCTTCACCAACAAATAAAGCCTGTGGACAACTGTTTGGAGAATGGATAGTTTGTACTCTACAAAGACCTTTGACTATACTCTATGATTGTTAAGCATTACACAAGTAATGTGGGGAAAGAATAATTGTAAAGACTGACCATAAGTTGCTCCGATGAGTCCACTGTCTTGTCCTCTGAATGAAGTCTATGGAGGGCTCTCTGTGCCCTAGCTGTAGTACCTACAGCTGATGTCTGGTTGTAATGTTCTTCAATGGGAGACATGAGAGATTCCAGCAGCTCAATGATTGGTCCACTTGGGTTTCTTCTTTCCTGTAAAACAAAGCCCATGGATGTGACAGGAATTGATTTCCATTATACACCTGAATGTAGACCACTCACCCATTTTTGTACTGAGTTGTGAACAGTGATTGCCTCAACAGCAGACAAGTTTTACAAATCCCAGAGCTTAAGAACATTTAGGAAAGAAACCATTGACACAAACCTTTTAAAAAGTGTAAGATATTGAAAAGTCAATGTGCAAGTTTGCATTTACTGAAAACATCAGAAAAGTCTCAATTGCCACAGCAAATTACCTCAATAAGTTTCTAAATATTTTAACTCTTTGATATATGCTTGTCTTTGGTGAGGAGTTTCTCACCAGCAAACATTTCAAAGGTGTAATGTGCTTCCTGATGACACATTTTGTTGATGTCTCAGTTGACCTTCAGGTCAACTTTATGAGTGTTGAAGGTCATCTTCTACTAAAACTGATAGTATCTTTATGTCAACTACAGATCCATTTCATGAGGCATCATGTTTTGTGTATATAGCAATCTTGGGTATACACCTTGAAGGCTTTTGATGTACACACAACACCTATTCTCATCTAGTAGAGTGCATGTATGTATGCATACTAGTGACACTTCTGACTTCCACTGATTGGTCACTAAAGGCAAGTATATCTGTGCCATGCTTACTCCCTCAACACTGTGACATATCAGCACTGCAACTAGAAAGGTGACATATGTTAAATGGGTTAATTATCCTCAAAACACCTGTATTACCCATAAAAGGGTTACTAAAAAGCTCTCAAATATATATGTCATATGAAGTATTTTTATTACCAATTCTGCCAACAAGGCACCCCTGTGCCTCTCTAGTAACTTTGCAAGAGATCTCCTGAATTTAGCAACTTCCTCAGCATTCAGCTGTACTCCCTTTGCTTCTGACTTCTGAGAGCTCTGAGGTTTGTCAGTGGGTGAGGCTAATGAAATGGCCTACAATAATTACAGAAAGAGGGAGATAAAAAGGTTTCAGTAAGCTTAAGAAATGATTTACAATACAACACCAAGTGATCTAAATTCACTCATTGCATGATTGCTCTTACCTTCATGAACTAAGCACCCATCCTCCTGTTTTATAGCAACATAGTGTAAAGGACAAATGACACACATTTCTTTAGACTTAGTTGCAAATCACTTAACACTGGCATTTAACACGATAATATACATATACATACTCTCCCCTCCTACAAGTTATGTGGAGAAGGGGGTGAGTAACTGACATGGGGATAGAATGAGTATGTGATGTAAGGAGGGGAGGAAGATTGACTGATGTGGAAGGGAAATGGGTACCTGATGTGAGGAGAGGTGGAGTAATCAAAGTGAGAAGTGGGGGAGAAGTGTGTGCCATTGACAATGGCAGGTGAATGAACAACTGATATGGCATAAGTGAATAATTAATGAGGGTAACTTCAGGATGAAAGATGAGGGGGGTGGGGGGGGGGTGACTTAGTGACTTACCTGTGTCCTTGGTCTTCCTGTTCCACTGGTATTGCTCCCCCTCTCATTAGAGTTTGCATTTGCATTTGTCCCTGATGAGAAGGGTGATGGCATGCTGGCTGATGACATACTGGATTCCAGGTTACTGCCAGGGTTGCGCTTCACTAAAGCCTTTGAAAAGAAGAGAAGTTTACAAAACGCACTTCAAAAGCCCATCAACTGCTAAATGGTTGGACTGAATGGATCCACTTTCTTCTAAAAGCATTTTATATTGCTCTCAATTCATGTAAACTGTAATGCAATTCAAAAGGAGCATTCTGTTCATTCTATTTACAGGGTAGCACAGAGCCATGTCAACTGGAGAAGTGGAAATTACATCGTACAAAACTTAAAAAATTTTACACTTAAGTCAGAAAACAAAACTAGAAACAAAGAAATGAAAGAAAAGCAAAAAAAATTGATCAAAATGGAAGATGATTAGTTTAATTCTTACCATGCATGATCCATCTTCTTTAGCTCCACAATCACAGAAAAATGAGCCATATTTGGCATAGGACAGTTCATGTCCCTTGTGACAGACCTTGGCACAAATGGTGCATACTCCTACTCCATCTACCATCTTACAGGTATGACAGTGGTACCTGAAGCACAAAGAGAAGCCAATGTGATGTAAACAAGGACTTTGGTTCATTGAAGAAACCCCATGTACCCTTATATAATTATCTTCAAGAACGGTTAAAGTGGGCATGACATGTCCAAATAAGTTTCTCAGTAAGTAATATATGGGTACAGCTTCAAATAAAACGAATGTTTTCCGGACTACACTAAGTCCATTTAAACCAGAATACAACCACGTAAATTCCCAAATACAGGCCAGGCTCAGCCCATCTAAAATCCGAAAGCAAAAAACCGTATGTGAGCACATCTCAAGACGTGATGTCATTGGAGGCACAGTTAGCAACACTACTGTAGGCTTATGAGGCAGCTCATCCACGTTCGACACACCGAATCATGTGCATGCTAACGCATGTTAGCTGGGATATCATTGCAAACACCTGTTCTATGATACTAGAGCAGCGCGTGTGACCAGTGACTAGATTGTGCATGATGCGTCCTTGCGCGGTGACTGCATAGCATTCCCAGTTATAGCCCACTCAGTATAGACACGCTTGTTATGGACTGTCCATACATGTGCACAGTTTTTGTGTACAGCGCACCGACCACGTTCTATGTGCACAAAAACAGAACTGCAGCTTACGTAAGGAAGCTAAAACACGCATGGGCAGATGCATGCCTGCATATTGGCCAATAATATGTCTCGAAGGCACAGCTCAGTCCACGCTTTGCGCTCGGTATGTTGCGCAGGGATTGTGATGTAAGTCTTTTCATGAAGTTGCTAAGATAACTTCATCTCCGCATTGCATTATAGTTCCACATCTAGATACGCATCCTTATATAGTGCAATGTTTGTGCCTCCAATTGCGTCATCCTGTTGCGGCATTTTCGAAATTTGATTTTTGTATGTTTTCCTTCAAATTTCATTTATGCCAAATTGCAGAGGTTTTAACCGTGTATGAAATGATATTTATACAATACTGTACCCAATCTTGCAATACACAAAAGTTAATTTGGCCATATCATGCCCTAAGTCAGATGGGCATGACTCTTTGAATCTCTTCCATCAAGAAAGGGGGGGGGGAGTTTTCTCTTTCCCTGTATTCTACCACTTAATCTGAACATCAAAAGGGATTCCCTGCAAATTCTCTATCTGTGATAAAGGTAACAACTCTACATCTTAAACTTTATCATGAGCAGAAACTGTATTGACAATTATTTGACAAAGTGAAACTATTGGAGGTGCTTACCAATGCTGGTTCATGAACACTTTCTGGGTTAGTGTAAAGGTACAGAGTTTGTTGCACAAGGAATCTTCATCCTGTAATTTGTAATTAAACATAAACATTAAAGTTTACAGTCAGTATATCCACCAACAACCTTAAACTGTCAGTAGGTGCACTTAAAAGAAGTGTCTAATTAAACTTATTGCTTTCATTCTTTTCAACAGGTCAAAGCACTATCAGCCTCATCTTCTTCACACATTTTGTTTTTCTCCTGCAAATTGTTCATGCTCAAGTCAGGACAAAAATGGAGTGAAACATTACATTTCTTTGCATCAGTCTGGTCATTCCATACAAAGTTATGGTATATATAGGGCTGAGTCGGGTAGCGAAAAATCAGAACCGGGTACCTGTTTTTATTACCCAATCGGGTAATGGGTACCCGAATCTTAGGGCCTACTCTGAAAGTTGGTGACTTCATTTAAAGCATAATACTCTGTGCATGATTTTCACCGACTCACAGTATGCTGCGCTATAACTAACCTAAACAAAATGCATCACCGTCTTTGTTATCCTCTTCATAGTAATGTTCCCTATACGGAACAGTTTCGCATTTGTTTAAACATTATAATACAGGTACCTGTTTTGTTCATTTTAGATTCAGGTACCCGTATGTTTGGTCGGGTAAACTGGTAGCCATGTACCTGACTCAGCCCTAGGTATATATTTACAAAGATCACTTTTAGGAAAGAACCTTAATGTGGTCTAAAAGTATAGATTGATGACTTATTTGTGAAACTTACTGAATCCTCTCCTCCTGAATCCTCATCATCTACAGCCATCTCATCTGCCCAGTCTGAATCAACATCCATACTGGTAGTCTCAACATCATAGGGAGCCAACAACACTCTGATTAATTAATAGTAAGATATTACATAAAGTTGACACTTTGCCAAGATGTTAAGTTTCCCTTGAACAAAGGAACAAATATTTATAACATGTGGGGGAACATGGAATGTTAGTTGAATAAGGCAGTACCTCTGTTCTATCCTAGGGAGGTAGTACCTAATCTTTCTGAAGTAAATATATTTATGTGTAACTAATGTGTATTTGTGCTGATATCTCAAGGGTTTTATTGTACAATAGGTTTCAGTATTCCTATAAACCATGTTCATATAGGTTCATAACACATACAAGATGTTCCAACATGTTAATACATATTGATAGATGTTCTTACATGTTAATACACAGAGACACATAATGCTCCTGCAAGTTAATACACATGTTTCTACATATTATATTTAGTTGGATGACCTCATGACAGAGCATCCACCTTTAAGCTTTGGGGCTGGAGTTAATCCCTGGTTGTGTGCTTATCAAAGACATTAAGATATGGGGACTGTTGCCTTCTCACTTGACTCCACATAAAGGATTAGAGCACAACTAATGATATTGTGCAACTTTTTATCCATGAGTGCTACAACAGTAGCCTGTTTAGTACAGTATAAGGGCTTGAAAATGTTCAGGAATAACAAGGATTGAGGCCAAACTTTACAAAACGCTTATGAGGTCCATTGCTGACAAAAAGCACTGTATATGATGAAAGTATTTACTTCAGTTAAAATTATAATCATTTGATACAAACCTGTCTGAGGACTGTTTCAGTGTTGACAGTACATCTGCTATATAGCTGAGTGTACAACAGGCTGCATCCACAGTTACTTCATTCTGTTGAAAGAATATCTTCTCCTGAAGAAAACCAAAATTAAAATATGAATAAACAGTGACGAAACTAACTCTCATAGGATTATTTATACAATGGCCTACAGAAAGAGTGGACAAATACTTAATTGATAAACCAATTACTGTCTTTAGTACTGTACATGAAGCCTTAACCTTATATTTTTAAAAATTTGTAGTATTTCTTCCCTTCTCAATAAGTCTTTCCTTCTCCCTTTTGTCTTTTCTACCTATTTTCTTTCTGTTTTTCATCTTTCTTCTGTACTGAGGTCTTAATTTCAATGAAAGTAATTGAAATGAAATGATTTTAATGATGCCTGTTGAAAAGCAATTAATCCAATTTTTCAACCTCTAAACTATGTTTGATGACTAATGGTTGAGCTGGTTGTGGTTGATGCACAAAGACAGGGAGGAGTAGGCTAGGCAAAAGGTTGGATTAGAAAAAATATGTCTTCTAAAGAGAACTTTTACTTACAGTGGGGTAAATAAAAACTCACCATTCCACCTGGGTTAGCCTCCTTTACCTTCTCAATGATCTCTCCTTGTGACAAAAGTTCTTGGCTGAAAAGAAGTAAAGAGTAGAAAACTCAGAACAATTTTGTTATCTGCTTGAAATGCTTGAATATAAGTTTTGTTGGATGCAGCTGGAAGTATTCAGAGCTCAAACAAGTACGGTCCTAACCTAAAGAGAAAGATATACGACTTAGCATCCCCTAAAGGATAAGATATTAATACTGCAAACAAATGACAATACACTGCAATAAAACAATTTTATTGATTCAATGAATGAAAGAACAAGATACCATCAAACAAAGAGGATGGAGAGAGTAGGCACTGTGACTGAAAAGTGTTGATAAAATCTACCTTAATTTAATACTCCCATTCATCAATTTTCGACTGATAGTACATAATGAGGAGGATTAGTTATAGTACTTAATGCATTCTGGGAGGATATTGGATTCCTAAAAAGAGAAGCAACATACCATTCTTCAAGCCATCCATATGCAGCTGAGAATAGCTCCATGTGACCATCACCTGATCCTGCCCTGGCTAAAATAATCATGACAGGCATGAGGTCAGCAAAGGTCATAGAATAGGTTACATCTCTGGTTAGCAGTTGTGAGGCAATTGGAATTAGTGCTCTCAGGAGGGCTGTAGCAAAAGCTTCTGTAGCATTGCTACTGGTAATGAGAAAAGACAAAAATGTTTAAGATTGGGGGTGATGTTAACAAATATTAAAATTTATATATGTGAAATTTAAGGTTCAAGGATTGAGTACAGATTTCAAATATAACATGTGCATAGGAATCCAAAATTTAAAATTACAAGCATGATATCCACACACTGACAGCTCTGTCAGCACTCAACAGTTACAATCCCTCACCTGTTGTCTTTTACAAGAGCTGATGCTAAGGACTCTAGGGCACGTTTGTTCTCCTGCAGGTGAATCCGTTCCTTGACCAGACACTTGAGCCAGTTCTCAACACGATTCTGGTTGTCCAGCATCTGTTTGCCAAATATCTGTAGTACCACAGGAAGGTCTGTGTCACTTGGATGTGCTTCAACTGTTTATGAAAAAATACATGCTTATGAGTTAAAACATCTTGTTAAACAATAAGTCCCTGTACATCAAACTATATTTTGATCCAAATGGTTTCTATGAACTCCTGCTCAATGGAATTTCTTTCCAGCTATTCAGTGGTGAGGGCTTAAAATTTTGGAATACTTGGAATAAGGCTGTTCCTCAGGTGTGGTGAAATGTGCTGTCAATAAGCTCAAAAAGCTGGCCAAGCAATGTCCAGCATTCAATTCACATTTTATTAATATCTTGACAAATTTCCATAACAAAAGAAATCATTCATGAAAGTTAAACGTACATCTCTTAACCTTTGAGAAAAGCCACAAAATCCTCAATTACTGCATTCTGCCCCATTAAATGCCTACATTTTTCTAATTCAGAACCCCTTACCCCTGCCCTGTTTTACCAATGTCTGAAGTTGGACATTGGATAACTCATGAGTTTGTCTCTCATACATTAATCAATACATCTTTATAAAGGATCTTCAAAAGAAGTAGATACGTGTATCAAGCACAACTATTAGTTCACTGTAAGCTTGGAGTAACTTCACATATCAATCATGTATAATTATATTCACCAAAAGTCTTATAAACTATTACTTTTAGCACTGTACCTTTGTCTTCTTCTCATCTAAATCTTTTTTTTCTCTTCTCTTTTTGGTAAAATTTTTTCAAAACATGGTTCAAATTTGATATTTTTTGAAATCTTACCAATCTGAGTGATCTTGAGAAAGTATTGGAGAAGTTTTGGTGTGAGATGTTGAGAGAGGAATGGCTTTGATGCTGCCATCAGCATGAAACAGATGTCTGAAAGAAAGATGAAGTTTGAACTTTTACAAAGGGGTGCACTTAGGGGGGTAAAACAAGCAGGTACTACATAATTTACTATGTATAATGATCACACATTTGACAAAACCTAACAGCTTTGACAAATAAAACCTGTCAACATTTGAAATTATAGTACTACTTCTCACATTCCAGTACTATTGTCAAATATTGTAAATACACAATTTTAACATGTGGACATTATTTTGACTTAAAGGCTTTAAGGTAGAAACATTTATTCCTGATGGCTGATATGTAAAGGGTTAGTTAGTTAGATGAGGTTTAATGGCCCAGTTTACAACCAACTGGTTCAAGTCGAGCCGGCCACGGCCTTTTTTCCAGTTGTGGCTCACTGGCTTGTTTTCCCTTACTCCATTGCTTATGCGGAGCATCACGCGCAATGGCAGAAGGTTCCATTTTTAACGTCTTTGGTATGACTCGACCTGGGAATCGAACCCAGGCCTCCCGCTTAAGAGGCGGACGTGTCAAGGGACTAATGAAGTGATTGCACACAATTTCTCACATAGGTCTCCTTTTTTCGGGGTTGCACCTTGGTACGTAACTTAAAACCCTGTAATATATGTGATGACTGGGTGTATATATTAATTTCAGAGTACATTACAAGGTGAATAAAAAAGATATCCTTGTCACCACTTCAAAATGAAAGTATCAGTAATTACTACCATGTAAATTGTGTCTCTTTTGACATCAATTATCTTCTGAGAGAGTTCAAAAATTATGTGATTAAAACTCCTACCCCTAACAGATGCAAGTTTATATTACACTGTTTTAAAACTGAAAACTAATTAAATGCCCATTTTGAAAAAATTCTAACAGAATGCTACATTACCTGCGTTTTTTTCATAAAACATGCGGAGGGCTTTCCTTCCATTTTCTTCAGCAATTGCAGAGTGGAATACATGCAGGCAGCCAAGGAAGGCTTTTTCTGATAATCGGCTGATAAATTAAGTTAAACAAATCAAATCAGGATTAATATCAGCATCATAAATTTCTGTTGTTTCTGTGAGTTGCTGAGGACTACTACTCCTAAATTGATTGTCAAAACCTTCAAACCCGAATGAGGTTGTACATGCAATGTGAAAACTATCTGAAAATTGTTGTATAGTGAATTATTTGGAACCAGAAAAAAAAAAAAAAAAAACAGAACGGGGAAAAGCAGAAAACAATAACTATTGCTGCTTCAATCGTCTCTACATAGTAACATCACAGAAAACCATTCATCCATCATGCAGTATTGCCAAAAATCTTCTGTATGAAATCATTTAATATTGTTCCGGAAGTAAAGAATGGATTGCAAAACCTGAAAAGATTTCCACCAATGGGGGTAACTTACCTTCCTGGCTCCCCATACCGTCTAATACAAGTGTCTGCTGCCCCATAAAGGCGGAGATACACCTGGGTGATGTCAGCATTCTCTGGGCTCCAGGCTACATCAGTTACAATCTTAAATGCCTGTAAAAACAGCAAAAAACCTCTTATCAAAGATCTCCTAATTCTCCATCTGATCTGACCTTCTAAACTAGAAAGCCAAAAGGCTTAGTGATTCCTTGCCATATGATATATTGTAACAAGACTGAGTCACCCACATGACA
>WURT03224957.1:0-47841 GCA_009936505.3 Holothuria glaberrima | reverse complement strand
AAAACAGGAAACAAATAAATGCATCACTAGTTGACTTGAAGAGTACAAAATAATTCAAAATCCAAAATTTTGGATTATTTTGTACTCTTCAAGTCAACTAGTGCTGCATTTAATTGTTTCCTGTTTTACAATTTATTTTCTCGGAGTACACGTGGAACTCTTCCCTTTTACTATATATATATATATATATATATATATCACTTATGTATCAGAATCATTTGCAAATTGCAGGTAATTTGACTCCACGGCTATCAAATTCTAACGAATATTATCCAGTAAAGCACATCTTCCAATAGAGGGCTTGGCAAGCTCAGAGATTGACCAGCTTTCTTCCCATCCTCTCTGGTTCCCGTCCCCCATTCTGAGCATCCTCATCACTAATTTGTGCCCTAACGAATTATAAAATTACTGCGTAAATTAACAGTTTGATGTGCATTTGTAACCCCCCTTGTCTCTATTTGAGCAATAGATCAACGAACCTGATCTTGCTAATTCTTTGATATTCAGACAGGGAGTTGCTACCGAATTCCCTGATTCAAGTAAACAATGCTCCACAACAGCAATGGATGCATAGTAATAAGATGGCATGCCTTACATATTGCTGTAAAGGAATAAAATAGTTTAATGCCAATAGAAGTGACAACTAAACATAAATGGCTGTCTTTTGTTTCATCGTAATTTATAGCCAGTGATGTGGGTATAATTCCGATGACCTCGATTAACCTCTGTCAATATTTCTTTAAATACAACCTCCTAATGCAGTGATACCTTTTATTTCATCGAGAGGCGAAGAAACGTATGACCGATACCTACCGTTCCTGCGAACCAAAAGTCATGCGAACCAAAAGGCATTCGATGAATGAATTTCCACAAAATAGTCAGTAGAATAACTGAATACAGTCTATACCAAGCTATGAAAATAATTAATTTCTCGATTTAGAATACGGTAGCCTAGCTGTATATCATAATCCATGTGTTTAAAATGAGGACTTTCCAATCACGTATTAAATCAATTCTAGTCCTGAATCTAACTTTCTAACGTTCTTCTTATTATTATACTTGTGATGTTTGTTATGGCTATGAAATGTTTATAAATTTTTATACGGGAAATTTAACTTTTTGAGATTTCTCCAAAGTTTCAGTATCCAAATTCGTATTCACGTGAATGGGGTGAGTTTAAGTTTATAATATAAACCGAGCCTTCAACCCACGCAGATGATCATAACAATGTGAAGTTGTGGTTTAGATACTGGATTTAACAACCTAATACTTAATAGGTGGCAGAGAATTCTTCGTACCCGACAGTACCACATAACAAAATATAAGTACTGTAAGATTTAGTAAGTACTATAATGTTGTATTTATTAGTTTGTATTTACGGTAATCTAACAGATTGAAACCACTGATTTTGAATCCGGGGGATGTAAATACACTAGATAACAGGTACAAGTCGAAGGGACTTCTAACGAGTAACATATAAGCATAACCTCACGAGAACACAATGCATTTTGGACTGCTGCGGAAAACTGTCGAGCATGGTCAGCACGTCAGATCATGTGATGATACCCTCTCTATAATGTAAGACGATAATTTCGAGTGTTTACTTTTTGACGTACCAAAGAACCTATACAAATTGTGGATGTACTCTAATTTTGTAAATGAACCATCCATACAATGGTCCCAACCTAACCAACCTTTAAATATTCAAATAGACAAATTGACGCTAATTGATATTTTGAATACTTATTATTCGTGTTTTCAAGTTGTCTTAACTCTATAACACAGGTTTTCAAGTGTTGTGGCTCAAGGGCCACTTTAACTTGAGTTTTTACTGTGGCAATTGTATAGCCAGGACTGAATTACTCTATAACAAGTGTTATCAAGTGTTATGGCTTAATGGTCACTTTTATTGAGATTTTAATTAGAGAAAATTGTATAGTAGGGAATGAATTGCTCTATAACATGGGTTCACAAGTGTTTTGGTTCAAGGGCCACTTTAACTTCATTTTTTACTTTGTGGCAATTGTATAGCCAAGACTGAATTACTCTAAACATGGGTTCACAAGTGTTTTGGTTCAAGGGCCACTTGAAGTTTAACTTGAGTTTTTACTTTGTGGCAATTGTATAGCCAGGACTGAATTACTCTAAACATGGGTTCTCAAGTGTTATGGCTCAATGGTCACTTTGAGTTTTTACTTTGAGAAAATTTTATAGACAGGACTGAATTACTCTATAACATGGGTTCTCAAGTGTTATGGCTCAAGGGTCACTTTGAGTTTTTACTTTGAAAAAATTGGGAAAATTGTATAGACAGGACTGACTTACATAGCTTTGCTTTCTTGTTTAAATCTGGGGTTACTGGAATCTTTCGTGGGCCATTATAAATTTTTAGATCACTTTAATGGGCCGCCACTTTAGAGTCTAGGTTGTATAAAAGTATTAACCCGAATGATACATCCACGATTAACAATACTGTTCTTTACTGTTAATAGTTAAAGTCTCCAATTAATACTTCTTCCAAATTATGTTATCATAAATTTTTCAAACTTTTCAAACCATCGATTGCTTCAAAGATGACACTATTCATTCATGCCTCATAATTTAGGGATTAAAAAACGGACTTGTAGAGACGAAAGGAGACAATTTAAATGTGCATAATTAACAAACGTTCTAGTAATACGGAAAACACAAATCTGCACACAAATCGACAACATTCAGTAAATTTGGAACTTTTTACAGCAAAATCAACATAGAAAAAAAATCAAACTTAAGTCATTCTATTTGTATAATGGCTTTTGATTAAATTTCTATCCATTTCAAGAAAACGCAGATCGGTTTAAATTCAACATTAGTCTAAACATAACAGCCAAATGTCACTCTAATTTTCTCTCATCACTAACCGTTCAAAATCTCGCACTTGTTACATTTTTTCACAGTTTTCTCAAAACCGAGGCTCTTTCGACACGTCATATTTTACGGATACCGACAGAAATATGGTCTTCACCTAAACTTAATTTTGGAGGTAGCCCTTCTTTCTAACCGAGACCTTGAGCATAATCTGGCATGCTTACGCGAGGATACTTAGGCTAATGAGCACAAAAAGTGTGATTCTCATAAAAGTTTATACGAGGAGTGTTGCGGCCTGTCATAGTGATGAATTGAGATAAGGTACGTAATATAGGCACATAGACACAAGGCACGCAAGCTCAGAAGAGGACGAAAAAGTTGAGAGAAGTTGGGAAAAAGTTTAGCTACCGCTGAAATGTTCAGAGGCGAGTTCAAAAGTTTTTTGAAAACTGACATCAAATTTTCAGGTTTATCTTATTTTCTTTAAGTATCTTAACTGAATTCTTAATTGGTAGTTTTAATTAAAAATAAAATGTAGAACGATAGGTTAATAGAAGCAGGGTACTACAACAAGGGCAACTACCCGGACACTACCGGCAGGCCGTGCCAGTCTATCCGCTCAGTGCTTTAGCGAAAAGTGACGATACGCCCCTGTGCTGACTATCATGCACGTACAGTTGGAAACTGTTTATTATTTCTCGCCAAGGTCTCTTATTATTGCGAAAATTTGGGTCGCTAAATGATTAAAAACTCAAGACGCTATTAAGCTGAAAAGCCGGCAAAATATTACTGGTAGAGTAACCTCTGTGATTAGACCGATTAACCAACTTTTTGGGGCGGAATAAAACTTTACTGCACCGTTGCTTTAAAAAAATATGACATGTAATTGATTTCTGGACGGTGAACATGTGCTAGAGCGTGTGGAATCTCGATATTTTACAAAGATTTTGCGTTTAAATAGCACGCATGTTATCATCCCACCCGACAAGGACCGACACTAGTCGTGGGTATGGGAAGCGAATCGGCGTGACATACATGATACTGTTTAACCTAAACAAACTAGTCATATAAAAGGCGAAAACAATCTGTAAATTACCCCTAAACAATCTGGGAGGATTGATTAGGAACAAAAAGAAATTAAAAACCCAGAACTGACCGTTTCTCTTTTGCGGTTCTTCTCCTTGCCTTCAATTCGCATTAACTCCTCGCGGAGGTGTGCACAGTCTGCCTTCCGCCCGTTTCCGTCGGCTAATATATCTGTTAAGTACGCTATGTAACTGGTGGCAAGTCTCAGAGTTTTGATTTTGGAAAGTTTTGTGTCTGCCGGCACGTTTGGGATGCGATCCCTTAATTCGGCAAAAGCTGTGTTTATACTCTGAGTTCTTTTACGCTCTTTCTTGCAAACACTTCCCTTTCTGCGTCCGCCGACGCGGTTACCTGCCGACGAAATTGGGTGAGACTGTTCGTTCAATGGCGACGCCGTGAAAGAGCATGAGCTCGGCGTTGAATGGCTACCCACGGTGTATTCCGGCGGTGACCTTGAGTACCCGTTCATGGGACTATTTCCAATGTCTGCCAACGAGCAGGTCCCTTCCAAACTGTTATGAAAGTTTTCAGTTTCTGCATAAGTTATTCTCACCCGTGGGTCGTGGTAGTCCGTCGGTGAGGGCATCACCCGGTAGTCATGAGAGTCCAACATCTCGACACAACCATTGCCGAAAGGAGGCTGCGGCATTCCAGCAGGCGGATGGTCCGCGTAAACACCGTGGTTTGTCGTGCCGGCATCCGACATAAATCGACAATCTGTCCTTGCAATCCTCAAGTCGATGGGAGCTTGCATTGGGTCGCCAATCACGCTCATACTTTAAGTAATTGCCGGCACGCGTCAACCAGCTCCTTGCTTCGAAATCACTTTCTTGTTAAATTCTTTGCAGCTAAACAAAACCTTCTGACAAACGGACCGAAAGTCACGGAAAAAGTTATCAAGACTTCTCTTTTCTAACGATGAAATCATGCAGAAGAGAGTTTAGAAATATGCGATGAAATATAACTTGTTTTAATCGGAAAATTTCTCCTTATTCACGTGGACATCAAAAGACCATCTGACCAGTGTATAGTACACCCCCATGTAAACATTCCCTTCCAAGCGTGACACTCTGTCAATTTAAAACCATAGTACACCACTTGAGAGAATAATGACACTTTGGTCGAAAGTCGTAACAGAATTTATGCGCCTGCTCACTTCGAGTCAGTAAACCGTAAAGATTGCTAGGATTCGTCCACTTTTTCAGGGGGTTAATTATATAACAATATTGGACTATGTTTTCAAACTTCGAAATATCGTCTGACAAAGGTAAATAAGATAACCAAATGATGCGAATATTTGATCAAAGTGAAAAAGTTTGTGAAGGAAACACACTATGACAAAAGAGACCAATACAAATGTCATCACAAGCGTCGGATGTGCGAAATGTGCGACCTCTAATTATTATCTTACATCGTAAACTCGTGCTAGGAAATACTCCTATTTGAAGCCTTAAAGGGTGGTCTTTAATATTGATTGACGCCTTGCTGTTATTTATGTTCTAATGTATACGCTGTCCACTTAACAGTTTATTTATCGGCGGTGAGAGAAACACCGTAATTAGGTGCGTCAACTCGACCATGGAACTACTTCCGTCCAGGGACCTACTTCTGTCCGAGGGATTCGTTTACCAAGGTTGACCTCCGTGTATCGATGTTAGGTTAATGTTAGCTTTGTTGTTTCAATGTTGTCAATGTTGTATTTCTTTCATGTAACATTAAACATTAAATTTTTAAGAGTGGGCGTAAAAAAACCTTTTCTCTCAAACAGGTACACAATCAATTACAGATAGACTGTGTATAGTTTCCATTATTTTTAACTGTCGGGAACTAGAGTGTATGTTAGATATGTTCAGAAGCGGGTTTTGTTAACAGTGACAATAACTTATATAAATATGAATTATAAGTTCATGACGTAAAGATTCATCCTCTTCCAGATGGCAGCATGCTCCAAAGTTAGCATCGGATGCTGATGTCTTATCACACTTATCTAAAATAAATTGTTCAAAGTGCCTACATAAATTAAATCAACTCAAAACAAAAATACAAGAATGGCACTCACCTTTCTCCGTAACTTATCGCACAATCTCGGGAGCATGCAACTATTGTTGAGTCTAGTACAGTTATTGAAATTAGTACTTATGTGCAAAAAGTAGAATACCCTCCCTATAAGGAATTAAATGTTTCACGAAAAAGCTTTCATCTGTCCATCTTCTTCTTCTTCAGATTACTAATTTTTTTTTCATTTTTCTTCAGGGCACAGAATTTGATAGCAGCTCCCTTATCATTGGCGAAAAGCATAACAAGAACATTTTGGCCAAAAATGCCTCCCACATTGTTCGAAATGGCGCTTCATGGGCAAATTAGCCATGTGGTCCTTTTAGTAAATTGACATGTACCCAGTTGGAATCGACTTAAAGCAATTTACATCCGAATCGACAAATACCTATCGAAATTGACATATACTGTGTATAATAGTGCGATTATATTAAACTTGCACCACTTCTAATCTGTTGTCACAAATTTAATTGAAAAAATACTGCTGGGGTCACATTTTAAGTGACATATACCGATCAACGTTAGTATGTGTTGCCTGTTCTACAATCTGTAAAGATTTTTGAAAAGAAAATACATAACGATTTAGGTCGTCATCAAATTTAATATCCCGATTTTCGCAATCTCTGCAGTTATCACCCTTTTTCAATCCGCTGAAAATCGTAGTATGCCATTAGTTGGACATCGGGGCCGTCGGAAGCATTTAAAATTGGAGGTGACTGAACTCTACTGCTCATGGATTTTAGTATTTTAAAATAACACACATGGAGTTTATAGTTAAGGCACAGATCACAATTATTTTTGATAGAAAAACTTCCTTCTGAAAATATTTGGGAAGCAACAGCCCCGTCCCCATCCCCATAGTGGTACCTGGATACACAGTGAGGGACCTTCTGGCCGCTACTACCTTCTTTCAAGAAACAGAAAGAACAGTTCATGAGTATTGCATGATTAAATGTTCCTCCCAAAGTCACGTAAAGAAATATAAATAAGTGAACCCATCATTAAATATTCTCTGCTTAGTAAGAATATTAGAAAATGTATGAGATACTTCAAACAGCAAGCAAAAATTTCTTTGATTATCGATCTGTCGTTGTAGTTCCGTACACAAAGTCCATCATTAATTTGCATATATTTGTGAAACACTTTTGTCCTAACCTTTGATTTTCCGAAAGTCACTGCACCTCGATTCAAAGTGCGATTGACTTTTTTTCTATAGAGTGACTTGACTGTACGAGACAGTCTCTTTAAGACATGCCGTGCTTTGCTATATGCTATGTTATGTTATGCTTTTCCAAGCTAATTTTGATTTCAAGAGAAATCATAAGCAGGCAATGTGAGTTGCACAAAAACAGAACATCACAAATTATTGCACAATCAAATATTTCGACTTAGTTGAATTTTAGCATTTTATGTCTCAGAAACTGAACAAGCTATGAAATGGGAAATGAACCAATAAGATTCATTGTTCAAGCGTTGCTTTATCGTATTCATAGCATTGATTCCCAGCTTAGGACATATCGTAAGTTTTAAATGCCATACCACAACCACGAAAGGGCCAAGTAACAGTGGAAATATTTAGTTCTTTTGATAAATTTGATTTCATAAATTTAATAAAAATGAATTGCAAGTGTTGAATGGCTCAAAGAAGTAATTGAGGTTGATATAAAACAAAGACAGAGAAAGTGTGCAAGTCACTGAACGTGGTTGTATGCTCTTATAATACACTCACTAACAAATTATTATGATTGTTTATGGCGGTCCCATTGCTGCTGCAGATAAATGGCCATATCTCCAACTCTAAAACAGAACAAGATACATTATTATGATGCTTGGACTTGCCAATTGTTTTTATACATAGTTTGTGCCTTTATCATATATATATATATATATACATACCAGTTAAGCAACAACATTTGACGCCATTCATGATATCGAATCTCAAAATTTTCGGAGGGGAGGGGACCCCTCCCATCAAACCCCTCCCTCGGCGATCGCGAAGCGATTGCCGTGTACGTGCTTCGCACCTGATCGCCGCCCTCCTTGTTCTGTAACCTGTGCAGAACACTGGTATCAATCATCATCATCATGGATCAATGCGTAGTAATTTCTAAGTTTGCAAGCCTGCATGTTTATAATACATATGCCTAATGACAGAGCATTGTATGTTTTACCGACTCAAGCAAGTGTCCTTATGTAGGCACCGCCATTCCAATAAATACAAAGAATATCAATTGACGCACCGCCAACTTCCAATCCTTTCCTCCTCTTGCTGTTTTTTTTTCTTGCCCTCTTTCATTTTTTCAACATCGCCCATGGTTTCCCCAAAATCTCGGTGGGAGGCACTCTACCCCCTATCCCCTGCTAATCCCGACGTATTACCAATTTCATTCCTCGGTTGTACATTACACTTACCAATCTAACCTTCCTAACCACTGTTAAACAGGAAACCAGCCCGACGCTATACAACATCATTATTACCCATATTTTTTATTCTTTTTCTGCATTAAGTCATTTTTAATGAAAACTGTGATAAAATGCTTTTTTAGTTTAAAAATGAAGTGTAGATACCGATTTGAATTGTATGCATGGAACAGAATTCCATGCACAGTGTCTGGCATGGAGTGAAATCCGTACAAGTTTGAAAATTCTGAATTGCCAAAAAAGGTGTCACATCCATTCTCTTGAAAAGATATATATATTTATTTACTTAATTATTTTTTAGAAATATAGGCACTAATAGCAAAGCACCCAGCATATGTAAGTTGGAAATGGGATTCCTACAGAAAGTAACGTGCTTTTAGACTAAAATATTTTAGAGGGCGTTCTCTACATGCTGAGCGTTTGACAACGAAGTTTAGCTGATACTTGTACTAAGCGAGAAGTATTGTACAGATTGTGTATACTGCCGCACCAAAGGAGAGGAACACAAAACGACATCGTTGCCAAATGTCAACCTGGAAAAAAACTTGCTTCTTGGCGGTGTATATCCAATTTCAAAATTTCAAACTTTTAGATGTATTGCAAACATTGCGTAAGAGGCTGGCTTTTAAAAAGACGAAGTGTTGGGAGGAATTTTAGAGGGGCACTTTTTAAAGTTATAATACAAGTACGGTAGGACAAATAAAGCTCACATAAAACCATATCAGAAGCACCGAAGCAAATAAATAATGAAGAAGAAATGAAAACCGCATACAAAAGGAGTATGTTATCAAACACAAGACACACTTAAAGGACATATGTACTTACTTTGAGATATTTATTTGACTTATCAAGATTGTTTGCCTTTTCTCTGCCACGACTGCCTTGGAGCCCCAGAAAATTCAAAAAATGTATGGGGGTTATTTCAAGCCACGTCAGTGCGTGCCTTGATTGCACTGTCGGTCACAGCTCATGCGTATTGATGGTGAGCTTACAGTTCGTGAGAAGAACAATGAACACGCTTAGCTACAGCTCCATGATACGATTCACTGCAATTGTGACACTTGGTAGGTTCTTACCTACGGATTAGGCTGTACAGCATACTCATATGTTTGGGAAGCAAACAGTCAGTTTCGTGGGTAAGGTTATGCAAAGTGTTCAACAGACAGAGACAAGCGGCGTAAAGTGACGTCATTGTAGACTTCTGAGGCTCATCAGAAAAAAGTCAGCCGTGAGGTATCCATGACCATACAGGCCAGGGGGCTGAGGCAGCCGCCCCTGCCAAAATGCTAGAAACCTGGCAAAATCGGACAGATATCTTGCCTCAGTCGGGGGGGAAATTGGACAGTTAAATTAGGTTTGGAGACGGGCAAAAATCACCGTCCTCCCTGAGAAAAACAGTCCTGTAGGGCCATTGTGGTATTCCATCTTTTATGTTAAGCATTCACGTTTTATTCTGGAAAGAAGGGTGGGCTGGGAACGGGAGGGGTAAGAAAAATAAACTTATTAACTCAACTCTGGGTCACTGCACTTTCCCCTTAAATTTACGTCACTCAAATGAAATCGTCAAGCATGTGAAATCGTCAAGCCTGAACTCTTTAGCTTCATTAGACTAATTGCTGTGCAAAGTAATCACAGACTTGTGTATTTAATGCGTCATGGTGTATCATATACTCATATATACGTCAGCATGTGGGCATTACTCCGATATCATTTTTAGGTACAGGTCACTTTTGTTTAGTCGATTTTTACGACTTCCAGGAGATGAGTCGTTTTCGTCAAACCCTCCTCTTATTCGTCACGATTTCTTCCAAATTTATCAAAAACAAACACGGTTGCATGTGATCGGTGGTTAATTAGGCTCATTCAACTTAACTTGGAGAAATACCTTACAGCTTACCATTTACGTATTACTTTTGGATGATGCGAAGAATTGCACTCCGTTTAGTTGAAAGTTTGAGACGCAGTAAAATTCAAATTTGACTCAATTTACCAACTTTTACTACCAAAGATCTTACCCAACTAATCGGATGGGGCGGACAGAGAAGCAAAAAGATTGGTTTGTATTTGGCCAAAGCTTATTTATGTGTCAAGATTGACCCGCGTAAGTGACCATAACAATAACTCACCCGCACATTTACGATTTTCGCAATCGACGTAACTCGGACGGACAGTCTCAATTAAAGAAGAATAATTTATGTTCCAATGCACTTTTACAGATAAAGCATGAGTGTTTCCAGTGAATTGTCGTCATGAATACATCATATCCGCTGTGAATATTTGTGGCAAGTTCATACTGTGCATGCAGTAAAGTGTGGGTACGCTAAAGGTGTCTGCTTATCGTGTGTTCCCTGATTTACAGTCATGATGCAATTAGTTTTCTAGAAAGTTACAATGCGAAGGGCTACCATATTAATCGCGACATTACCAAAATCTGCATTGCAACGAATTAATTTTACTTCAAAACAATCGCGAATTCGCAGCATTACTTCAATTGAAGGAGAAGATTTAGTCTAATAGTTCAATATCTCCTCCTCAAGACCATTGACTAGAAGGACGGTAATTGTTTACTTTTATCGGTAGCATTGGACCAGTATCGACTTTTATCGGTGTCGGTTATTTCTTTTCCCATATATCTGCCGATATTGACCCGATACTGATGAATTAAAATGGAAGATTTCAAATGCAATCCAAAAGCCTTATGCATGTGTAACATATGCATATGATCCAGTGACTTTCGTAGGTCACTATTAATGATAGGCTTCCGCATCCGAGATGTCATTTAGAGATGTATCCTGCAGTCTTATAGCCAGAACTCTCTGTTATAACATACCGGACGAGCCCAGTATGAAAAATATCTGACAATACCGGTATACCGATATTCAAATAACGATAATAGTTTAAACATTACTTATGATGGAGAAGGCTCATAATTGGCTGTAACAAAATTTGACTAGCTTCAGGAGATTAATAGACATGTGGTTGTTCATATTTTCAACTTTTTGACTTATTTCTGGTTGTAAATGACTAATTTTTCAGTGTTGTTTAAATCATATTACGGCTTAAGGTGCTGGCTTGAGGTATCGCCATGGGGAGTACGGTATCATAAGGAAAACCTGGTTTGTCCTTCACATCCTCTCCTTAGAATTTGGCAAAAAGCTTTTGCCTTCAGTCATCCCTTTGTAAAAATGTATCGTGTATATATCCCCAACCCTAGAAACAGGTGACAAACTTTTTAACTTGCTTCCCTCCACCTTAGGAAAGGTTTTGAAGTTACTCCTGCCAACGGAAAACATCTATGTAAAATTGTGTGTATACATTACAGGGGAAGGGGTGACAAACCCTTCAGGATTTTACATTGTGAAAAGAAAAAGTTAAAAGTCAATAGGACCATCTTTACAAGAGAGGTTGGTATACAGTCTTGGATTAAATTAGTCACAGCAAGGTAAATTAGTAATTGAGATATTGCTTTGAATAATCTTTTTGCACTAAAATAAATATCAATACAGGTTTTTGTACGTATCATCGATGACTTCTAATAGATGCTCTGGGAAGTGTTTTCACGCAATGTCTCATGGGATGGATCAAAGGGACTTACCTTCGTGGTAGTTGTCGATTATGTATACCTCTTTCGGACATACACATTTGTCCTTGACATCACATGCGCAGACAATGAAGTGCAGCTGTAATACACGTCCGCAGGATAATGATCATCATACGCATGCGCACACAGGTGAAAAAGTTTTCATGGTACATCTAACCTTGTGACCCCACCCTGGAAGTTCTTAATTACCAAGCTAGCTCATTTAAATTTCTTTTTGAAAACACTTTCACTTTTTTTGAATTTTTTTAAGATCGGGACTAACATAATTCAACGACTATAAGCATGCAGTGAATAAACACGTGCAATAAATAAACAAGAACCTCACAGCAAGCATTATTCAGCCTGCAAAGAAAATTTAATCTGCATACAGAAGAGATTATTTTTAAGTGAATTGACCACTTTCCCTTCTTAATAGTGTTTTTCCAATGAATTTCATCGCACCAGTTGAATACATTATGCTGACTTGAATGATTTAATGTAATGTGACTAATGCACATGGTCGTATATAGCGGGAGGGGGAGGGTTAACGGGCAGTTGTCCTCCCCACCCGAAAATAGCACTAGTAACGTTTTGTCACTCCCTTCCCCCCTCCCGCCGGAAAATGTTAAAGTAACGTTTTATCACATCAATCTTTGAAATTAATTTTGGTACTAAAAATGCAACATGGGAAACATTTTAGGCATTTTTTCTTGGGACACTGATGGTGGCGTTCTTGGCCTGTTGCCCTCCTGTGAAAAGATGAAACAACTTGCCACGTAGGGCTATGGTAATGAAAACAATTTATGAGACTATTGTAAATGGAAAGGAACCATTTCAGTATTTCTCCAGTTACACTCTACACAAGACTTTTCATTTCATTACATAAGAATAAAAAGTACAGTGATAAGTGATAAGAACCGCCACAGCTAGGAATCAGTGAAATGTAATGAGAAAAAATAATTTAATTCAGGCAATGAGTACGGTATCTATCTGCCTTCTTTAAAACCATATAATTGTAAACTTCTAATCCTATGAATGTAGCCTATTTAATTGTACATAAAATTTGTGGGAGCCTGTTAATAAAAGCGAGAATTAGAACAGAAAAGCTAGCCAAATAACAAAAAATTAAAACCACGACGAAACCCTTGTAAAACTATGAGACTATAGAAGTGAAACCATTCTCACCAGAAAGTAAAGACACACAAATACAAAAAAGCTAAAATTTTAACTAAATCTTCAAAATAGTTGAAGCCTCGACAAAGAATATTTTGAATTTTGTTCCAGTTTTTCCGACTATTTCCCCTGGCGGGTGTTCGTACTGTCGTAAATGGTATGGCGGCACCTGTCTGCATATTGCATGGACGTTTATCGCTACCAGTCGCGCTAATGCAATTAAGGGATTCAGTCTTTGGTGTATTTTTCGCCATATGCACTGTAAATGATTGGTCATGCAACTGGTTATCAGCTATTAATGTTATAGAAAGCTGGGAACTAACGGTTGCAACCCATTGCCATCGGTGAAAACGATATCCCTGTTAGAAAAGAATAAAACTAAAGTCGTTTGTCAAGTAAATATCGCAACAGTTGCAAGTTTCCTTAGTCGTATTAAGTTTCAACGGATAATATGTTACATTTGACTAAAAGTATCAATCATTTTACAAGTATTTTAAATGATGAACACCAGACAGGTGAAATAAGCAGTGATATATGTTACTCAAGTATGAAACGTACACACTCTTTTGTTTCGTTATTTTAATGTAACAGGTCTGTGGTAATTTCTTGATAAATTGTAAAACTACGCTGCTTGATAAGGGTAGCTTTAAGTTACGAGGTCATACTCTCCCAGCTCCTAGCCTGCGTAGCGCCTCTGTAGCTACCGCCTCCTTAGCCTGCGTAGCGCCTCTGTGACTAACATCCCCTTGGGCTGCCACCCCTCCGGTTTTTACGTAGCCCCGAGCTAAACGAAAAAAAATTGTCCATTGCTTTCTGTGTTAATGCTATCCTTAAACTGTACAACAAAGCTTGTGTATATCATATGTTTTGATTGCCTGGTACCCAGGAAATTTCATCTAATTGTATTCAATTTAAAAAAATCCATCGTCGAGGCTTCGCACCTTTGACCCAAACAAAATCAACCCACTCGTCCTTTGTTAAACTCTGGATGCAGGTATATTCGATATACTCAGCTATGCAGAACAAACCATTTTTGTAGCAGCAGCGGTAAATATATTTTTCAACCCTTTGCTATGTAGCGATCGCGATATAGCTTCTACTGTACCAGTGTAGAGCAAGACACAACAGTGCCGTATATTGCTTTGTATATGACGTAAGAGCGAGTGAAAACCAATTGCGTTTTAAGCAGTAACGTCACGTGATCAGTAAGTTGGCCATACGTCAAACCAGAGTCAGATGAATGTAGAGCGGAAACATTTTACCACATCCGTCATTTTTTTTCATCGAACCAATCGTCTGGGTTGAAAATAATGCAACTTTCAGATAAAAAATAAAATTATTTTCTTAAGATTTCAACGGGGATTAACCATCCTAATGAAAACAAATCTTGTTAAGATGAAACTAAATCAAATAATCCTTATATTTAATCAATTCAGTGTGGAGTCAAACAAATGCAAATGTAATTAAAAAATAAAGAAATTTACAGGCTACGTGGCAGCCCATATACCAAATTATTGCACGTTAAGGAAAGTCAGATCAAACGGACACCGAACCAAAATCTGTTCAAATCTTTCACTAAATCGGCTTACAAAATGAATCAGTTTTGGTCATTTTTGAAATGTGTCTGTAGTACTTTAACCTTAAAGTAAATAATTTTCCATTCATTGAAGTATGGTCATTAGGCCTTAATGTTTGGCGTCCTTTGTTTTTACTTTTTGTTTTCCTTTTTTGCGATGTCTTATGGGAGTACAGTCCTGACCTAAAAGTACTTTCTACTTTTCTTTATTTCTTTACTTTCAATCCACCATTTGGCATTTGCCCAAGCTTAAATTCTGGAATTTCTCTTTTCGATGACGAATCAAGGCTCGATTTTCAAGTAATTCCAAAAAGTAGTGCTCGCAAGAGGGGCCCTCACAAACTATGAAGCATTCAAGACTGTTTTAAGTCTAGAAATCAACAACTATTCCGTGTTTGGTTATTTTAACTTCTTATGTGTGATTTAATCGTTCAAGGAGAACTCTTGCTGCTTTTATGTAACGACAAAGTTCATGTTACCATCTTCAAGAAAAGTTGTTTAAATTTAAGGTTTCTTGCCCCGAAAATGTGCAGTCATTAGTTAGACTTTCATTTACTTTATGATGTCACTCGGCTTCCATTAAGTATTAATATGTGTCAGCTGACCCTAAACTATTCAATAATGGTGAGAAAAACTAGTAAAAACAGGAACTTAAGTGACGAGAACCCTTTCTTGCAGCACCATCAATCAAGGAACGGTGATCTGAGAATAACCAGACACCCTATCGCATGAAACCTTGATCAAAACAGAACATAGAAATTCGCCGACTCGGGCAGACGACCAGTCCGCCGCGCCTATTTCAATGTTTCTTTACCCGGCACATGGCGAGATTTGAGTGGTAAAAATTACCCAGTTACTCTCCTCGCCTGCTTCTCCGTTGTTATATATACTTTCTCCCGAACGTGTAAATAAAACAAAACAATTCCAAGCTATATAAATTTTGTTTAACTAAAAGGCAGAATTTTTGAGAGAAAGAAGGACATAATTTTTCCTCCTGAAAGGCTGTGGGCTTTGGGGTTTTCAATTTGTTGGTTTCAACGTGCAAGTGTCGCTGCACAGCGAACAGTAATAAATCAGTTTAGCGAAAAATGATGTGTTAATATCGCAAAATATTACAGAGAATAAAAGACGCAGGGAGCTTTCGAAGAAGTGGAAGAGATTAATATTCTAAAACATGAAAACTGGTAGCTTGGTAGGCTCCAAATAACATTACATGTATCAGATTTTCCTTTTGTCTCCTTTAGGAATCAAATAGTCATTATCTAAAAGCAGTACAGTTTGACAAGCGACAAATACCAGAAGGCTTCTGCAACAGGTCGATAAAAATGTAAATTTTATGACACAAGACATTCGAACCCTACGGAATGACTTTCGCTGTTCAGGAAATGCGTTAAGGTGGTTGTTTTAGTAGAGTTGAATCAGAGAGGTGATATCACCTCCCTGGTTGAATGTATCTTTTGTGCTTTTACGTGAAGTCTTTACGTCCGAAACATTTAAGGAAAACTTTGTCCCCTCTGGGGACGTAGCTCCTTCGAGGGTAACGTTTTGGCTTTCGCCCCTCGGCATGCAGCCGAAGAGAATTTTGAAAGAATAGGACAAACGCTGTCACTTCAAATTGAATTACCCGTTTTATTGAATACAGTAGTAAGGATCTTCTGATACCTCACCCCCACCCCGCCCTACCATGCACCACCGATGAATATTCATTTGTGAAGTTGGTCGTTGAAAAAGCCCGTCTTTGTCCCTGGGGACTAAAGAAAATTTGAATAATATGCACACTGCATGGATTGCGCTGAAAAGAGTTTTTTTCAAACCTAAACAATCTATGGTCTTTTGGGGGTATGTCATGTTACCAACCCCCGTGGCCTGCCCCTACGACCTAAGGAACGAAGTTAATGCAAGAACCTCTGAAATGTATTTCTGTGGAAATGTAAGTGTCAATCAATTATACTTCGAGATTACTTCTTCACCCAGCCATACGCAAACCTAGGAAGGTAACCACTGGCCATCTTTAGGGAGGCCAACTGGTCATGTACCAATCGGGAAAGATGCTGAGACGGAAACAAACTGGTTTTATAGGTGTAATTGATAATTCAGAAAAATTTGAGACCACTTCATCTGACCATTGAAAACTCTCTGTCCCCTTGCGAAATATAATAAATGAAATTTCTTTTTTTTTTCATTTATTTGTCACTTAGTACAATATTTTCCAGTCAAAGAAAATTAACATCACCATACAATACAGGTGATAAAGTAGACTATAACATTTAACAGTACGTCAGCAATCGTTTGTAAAAAATAAATAATATATCAAAGAAAAACTCTTTTATAACGTTTCAACAATACCTCAAAATCCAAATCCAATAAAGTAAACAAGGGCAACCACAATAACGCTCCCTGATACCCACTTTAAAGTTAACTGTGTGTGATTTCAATACTACTGTTTTCTAAGCTGTCAGTTATACCATGCACATTACGTTTTATTGATCTTCACAAGTGATCATTGACCAATCAGAGGGGCTTATATTTGAAGCTATAGATCAATAATGTCAATCAACGTACAGTTACCAATCATGAATTTAGATGCCCGTGGGTTCCTAAATATGTTTGTGGTGATGGAATAGAAGCTTTAAACTTACAAAAGTCGATTACATTATCATGGCAACCATACCATAGTGATCAAAACTAACGTACTAACCTTGCAGATTGACAAATAACGTCATCTTATCCGTCTCTTGTGATGTATGTGATGAATAGTAATGATCAAGTTTCCTTGCTGGGTAAAGGAACTTTCAACTATTCATCTACAATAGACATGGGTGTAAGAGGCAAGGGGTTATGGGAATACCCCCTCCACATCGGAAAAGGCTTTTTCAGGCATGAGCTTTTCGGGTACATGTGATTAAAATTTTTTTGCAAACGTGTTCTTTCCCCACCCCCAGATGAAAGTCGTTCCGTATGACTATGACAGTAGTTATAAGGAAAAAATATGCTTCAGGGTGATCATATCGAGCCTTCAAGGCATTTGATGTTGTAGTTAGCAAGGTAGGTATACTAAAAGTACAGAGTGAAGGGAATTATGTGTTTGCGGCAATAATTCCCTTCACTCTGTACTTTTAATTTTACGTTAGCATTGGATTAAAATTGTGGAAAGTTAAATGGATCCTTTTTTCTGTCTTTTTTTCGTATACCTGTCAAATACTGCATAAACACTTCTTTTACAGTCAAAAACTTTTGTGTTGTTGTTCTCTGTTATAGTCCAAGAGTTGTTAATATTTCCGTTTCAGCTTTTAACATACAGTAAATACCAGCGCTGTCACCTTTAAAATTTCATAGATACCCCCAATTCACGTTCTCCCCTTCAGTTAGAGTGCTCACAGTGCTATAAAATAAATAGAGGGGATGGGAGGGGAAATGAATAAAATAGCTCTGAAAGACGTATTTAATGCTTCAGTTAGTTTCGACGATGGGATGAGGTATATAATTAAGTTTTGTGCTAAAGTACAGGATAATCAGTATCGCTTTCTGTCAAGTATGCAGGAAAACTTGTGTACTTCTCGTTCACTTATAACAATAAATAGTTGTTCAATAAGCTGAAATAATTTACTTTCATAGACATTGTTTTGAAAAAAAGTATTCAATTCGTAAGTTTTATTTTTTGTTCGAATAATTTTAAAACAAACCAAATTTTAATTCACATAATCGTTATGACATGGCTAGAGTAGAATTATTAACATGGTTTAATTTAGGACAGGAATGAACCTTCACCACCTGTACACTCATATACATCGACATAAGATTACAATTACTAAGTAGTTGCTATCCAAGTTGCAACTACCACACTGATTATTCACATTGAGTTCTCATCTCAATAGAAACTAACGAAAACTATAACCGACACATTGTTACCAAAATTACTTATATAACTAACTGTTCATCTTTCTATTGGAAATCGTGTATAATGATTTGTGAATTTTTTGGCAATTTCATGAGAAAATTCTTACCGGTAATCACAACTTAGTTGAAGTAGAACCTTTAGATAAAAATATCTTCTTGCAATTCACTTTAATGAAAATAAAGTCATTAATTTCTACATCTCATTAAACTGTAACATTTTTCTGGAAAAGATATTTTAGTGTCTCAGATTTTTGTCAATCTTCTTATCATTGTCGCCTCTGTCTATTTCCCTCTGTCGAGGTCAGAGGTCACACAATAAAATACCATGAAATGTGATACAACTGACCAATACAATATAAGATCTGTAACTATGGCTACATAAGACGAATGTTGCCTACCCGTCACCGTAGCAATAGGTGTGAGACAGATAACCATTTGTTTTTCGTCACATTTGCAGTTCAATTGATCCAACGGAGTTGCAATTGTAACAGTCCCTGTTCAAACATAATAACATTCCAGACGACAGCTAGCACTTATAATGAGAACATTCTTTCATACTGAGTACAGAAATTTGATTGCTTTTAAACTACCCATGCAAGAGTCAATAATATTTATTTACTGCCAGTGACATAAATTTGAATAAAAAGCCAAGATTGGTTATTTGACATGTTTAGTAAGACCACCGACAGCACTCGTAACGTAGAATTCGTGCCTTATCTTTGTGACAAAAATATAAAGTGATGTACGGATAGTTACCAAAAATCGATACCTACGGGAAAACATGATCTCTCGTGTGACATTCCAACAATTTTCCACTTTCTTTAAGAAACAGTTTACTAGACCAGGGGGAACTTTCATCTTTGTGGTTGATTTTTCGGGAAAGGCTTTCAGAAACGTTTCCTTGTAATCTGGATCTACATCTTACATCAAAACTTTTCGTCCTGAAGATCATAAGATTTTCTTGAGAACTTATTTCATCCATAATTCATCTGAAACTTCAAGCAATCAGATCAATTTATTTTAGCATCATACTAACATACGTAAGGCACTGTGTTTGCAAGAACAGAGAGATACGACTTTTTGAAAAATTTGCTTGTAATTTCTGACATATTGTGAGCAGCTTCGAGTCTGCTTTCTTAGGGAAATGAACAGAAGTATAATGTTAGAAAAAGGAACTATACGTTACACAAAAGAAGGAAAATCAGAAACAATATCTGAAGCACCCTAGAACATGAAGCGTAATGTTGACATGCCCGACATCTCATCATGCAAAGCGCTTTCGTTGAATGGATATTGTGGACAAATTAATATCCTCCGGAGCGACTTGCCATTAAGATGTGATGGTAACTTTCTAAGAGGATAGGGGATATATTTCTTGATTTTTGTGACTGATGTTTTTTTTTAGGATAAATCTTTTCAAGGGAAACATTGTTGTATTTAAATCAACATGGTATACAGACAGAAAATAGCTTTTACCAGCAGTGAGCGATTCAGTCTCACCAATAAATTCTGATAATCGCTTTTCTTCTCCCAAACTATAACGTGTAGCAAGAGTTATGATTGCTAGCATCATTTGAAAATGTGGAAAGATAGCTTTAAAAAATTATTTATGAGCTGCAAAGAAATGACTGTCTCTGTGAGAATCATTTCCTAGAAAATGGAATTCCTTATTTTAAAATTCCTATCATTCTTTACCTATAGTCTAAATCTTGATTTTAAAGGTGTGGATTATCGTTAGAACAAACCTACTATTTTCCCTAAAGGAAATGGTAGGCCTATTGAAACAAATTAAACTAATCCTCTATATGCGATTTATATCTCCGTAAATGTTCTACCAGGTATGTTTATTTTTTCATCCATTTTGAAGGAAATTGCTACTTTATAGAAGTTTTCTAAGTGACGTCACTCGAGTGGGACTGCCAGGTACTGAAGGGCAAAACACACACCCAGGAAGCGTATTTACAGTACACGCGTACGGCGTAGCAATAGATACTACGCAACGGATGCTCTCGCTTCAAAACCAAATGGACGCGCGGTCACGTGACGTCGGTGAAACCCCTCTACACTTATAGTGCAATTATGACATATAAGCGTTTGATGCGCTCATTTTTCAGTTTTTGCACGGGAAATCACGAGCACTTCACGTTTTCAACTTGATTTTTCTTTATACTTTTGATATGACTTGATTCTTTAAGTGCCCATGTACATAAAGCTAAAATCGATAGTATCGAACTTTCTCTATAGAATAAGTCGAAAAAACATTAAACAGGAGTGTGATACATAATTTTTAAATAAGTCAACACTTCGCTAATTATTCATAAATGATGTCATGTTTACATTTTAGTAAAAAATGATGTATGATGTGACTCAGGGGTGAAGGAACATTTCAAAAAGTGGGGGACCACATCTGAAGGGCACTCTTCGATGTTCCTTTATATATATATATATATATATATATATATATATGTGTGTGTGTGTGTGTGTTGCTTGTTCAATATATATATATATATGTGTGTGTGTAGCTTGTTCAATATATATATATACATATATATATATATATATTAAACAAGCAACACTTTTTGTTGAAGGCAAGGGGAACTGCCCTCATGCCCTGGGTAAGGCCTCAAGTAATGCAGATAATACTCACTGAGAATTGTCCCTGTGAACTAACACTGGCGATTGTGCCATGTAGCACATGCCTGTTATAATTTCCCATTTGGAAATGGAATAGTCACGTGTGGTTTGCATGCCTCCTCCCCTCCCCACCCACCCCTATACCGATTTGATGAAATAAAAGCTAGTGTAAAATGGCAAGGAGCATGGAGGGCACATACCTTCACTTTTTTTGGTAATATGATACTACCTCATTGGTCCTATTGACATTGGAAAAGTTAGTTGCACCTTACTTCCACTTCCACTTACTCTTACTCCATCCGAGGAGTTGCAAATCAGTGTGTGAAATGACTATAGTTAAAGCCAGAAATGTCCCCGGGGGCACACTTGTATATGACCGCATCATGAAGGCAGGTTTATTACATCACACTTGGTATAGGGAAATACCCTGTACTCTCTTGAATACTTAAATACCTGCATGCTATCATATGCTCCTTTTGACAAACAAAGGTACCTTGAAAAATGTTTTGTGCTCCCCCATCTCCAAATATTCAACAAAATATAGAAAATGCATTGTTTCATGGCACTGGGGCCAATCTGGCTAAAAATTGCTCTGGGCCAATGTCCAAATTTATGGGAAGAGTAAATATGTTAACTTCCATGCAGCATCTTCCTAAAATGACAGTGCCCCATGGAATTACTTTGTGCAACCTTTTTCTCCCACTTTTAGTAACAACATGACATAATTCCTTTGGGGTGTGTGCTTTTACTTGAAGAAAAAAAAACTTAAGAAAACTTTTGTGAAAAGGTAGCTTGATGAATATGTTTAAATTTAGATGACAATCTGAAGATTCCTGAATTCTGATTGGATGTGGAAAATTCATATTTCAAAAGGAACAGGGGGCATCTTTCATTTTCAAGAGTGGCACATTTTATCATTTTCGGAAAAATGGGGGACACGTGCCCCAGTCCCCCCTCCCAGGTTATACACCCCTGATGTGCCTTTAATTGCTTTGACTACTTCAGAATGAATAATTCAAAATTTTATTCTAGAAATCACAGTTCTGTCATTTTCTTGTTTAAGGGTATAAGTTTGCCCCTCAGTTGAACTCTATTACACACATTCACAACTCTAGGCCATCACTGTGTGGGTGACTGTGTATCAGCCCTCTGGACCAACTTTTTGTCCACACACTATTTAACTATGTGTTTATTCTTCAAATTATAATAATTTCCATGTGAAACAAATCAATTCCTAGATGAAAAGTTCCCTTGAGAGCGATTTGTGACCAGTAAGCTGGGAGGTGCCGCTATGTCCATACCATCGTGTGTGAATGACTGATCTCTTATAAAGTATAAAGTATCGAAAGTGGTATTGGGGTCACGTGCACTTTTAGTGGTCGAATGTGGGAGGTGTGGTTCAATTGCAACAAGTCGTGAGAGGCGTGAGCTGCTGTCACAATGGACGAAATCCCTTGTAAATGATGTGTCTGGGAGATAACCACTAATCATATTTGGTTATCGATTTCATTAAAACTTGGCACTTAACGACCCTGTCTCGATAGAAACTCCCCTATCAATTGAGAGACTTTAAACTGAGAGTGGCATCGATCTTATGCTAGGGGGTTAGTCTAACAATTATTCTGCAGGTAACTTAATGTGGATATTTCTCTTAATTGTTGTAAGTTTTTTCCAGCTTCCTTTATTTTTATTTTTCGTTTTATTTTTTTAAATTTTACGGTGATTGTGCTACGTACCACCATGTTTCTTCGGAACATATTATCAGGGCACATGAAGAGAAAGTCAGAAGAGTAAGTGTTAAGAAATGTTCTTCGTTCAGGCATGACATACTGCACGTATTAAGTTACGTAATAGCGGTGGACGACTTGAGTTAGATGTTAATCCAGAAGGCGTATCAAATGATGGTCGTAAGTTTCTGTGGGGACAGGGAACCCACCCCCAGAAATGTATTCAGTATTGCGGACCTTGTCCCTATCACTTTTCCCTTGCCCAGTGTGTCCCAAACATTTGTCTTTCGTGTTCTCTAGTGTTGAACTTTGGCACAATTTCATTGCTTCACTGCAGTACACATTTCTTTACTCCATGTTGTCACCGTAGCAGGCTGTACGGCGTATTCCCTGTTCAGTCTTATACCTACTGGCTATTATGAGGCTGAGCAAACAAAGCCTGCTCCGAGGGGTATACTCCATGTTAGTTTTAAAGCTAGAATTACGAACATTTAACATCCATATAGGCCCTGAATACATGTTACAAATAGTATGATAGTGCTAATTTTATTCACTCCATCAGCAAATTATGTATAAATAGGTTACTAATAATTGCACTGAGGTAGTCTTTTTAAATGTTCTGAGACAGTAACCTGTCGGATCACCCTGTCGTTTTTCGTACATTCAGTGCCACCGCGACCCGCGTCATCCGACAATTTAGGGTCTCTGGAAAACTTTTTATGAGGGATTTGTTCCAACTTATACAGAGATGTTAAAGATGCGAATATATCTGTAACCAATTAGTTTCATCTGTTTGTAAGACGGATAAGTCTAATTAGGATTCTTCAAGTCACCTCAAACATTGATGAACGGATCCTAATCCATTATTTCATAAAAATCATTCAAAAAATAAATAAAGAAAGAAAAAAGTAAATATTCCATCAATTCATGAAGACTTTGAAACTAGAATTGAAAGATGAAAACCGCAATATACCTTCTTATTCGTGAACGTTGATTAATGGATGTACGTCACAGCTTCTGTAATAAATTATAATGATTGCCAATTTTCACCTCTCCCGTTGAAATAACCCAGACATTGGAAAACAATTTAAGCAATGACTTGGAACGATATAGCTTGTCTCTCGTCCTCAACATGTTAGGCTATTCGTTGTGTAGCCTATGCGTCACAGATGAGAGCATTAAAGGTGTCTATACAGATAGGTAGGACGACACGAGACCGACGCATGAGGATCCTTTCAATGTGTCCGAGACACGTTTGCGAGCTCCTCGATGTAATTCCTGTCTTGCCAGTAAATTAGAGAATGATCTCAAAAGTTCCTTAACGATGAATTTTCCAAAGGAAAATTATTAACAGTATCTGTTTTTGATAAGAAACAGACTGACGGCTAAGAACGTTTCATGAGAAAATCAGGGGGATTGGTGATTGGGTCCCAGATATCGCGTTACATGTTTCTGCCTCTGTTTATAATAGCATGATTCTCATCAAGATTATGTGCAAAATTGTAATCTGAAGAAATGTTTTATTAGATTCCGTGATACCCGCAAGAAACCCTGTGATGCATATTTTATAGCCTACCATCCGCTTCACTTATAATATTGGCAAAAGTGCAACCTATGTAGCTCACCCAACGTATAAAGAAACATGGGACACGAATATTTAAGAACCAGCGTTACGTCCAAAGTTTTAATGTTCAATCAACATATATATGACATGTGCAGTGAAATTATATTAGAAGTTTCTTTTCTACCACACCAGCATGCATTGAAGGGCCTGTGGAATCCCGGGCCCAAACATATTTAGGAATACCCCTATAGCTCTAAATATAATTGGTGACTGCACTCTGATTGACATAAATTTACACAATAGTGCATCACTCTGACTTGTCTGTCACTGATGATTTCAGTAGTGTATCAGACAGCTCATGTACACACAGCCTGTGAATGGCTGTGGTATATGGCATTGCAAGCATTTTAAAGGGGCTTATTGAGTTGGTTCACAAAATTCATGATTTTTTCACTCCTCAGTGTTGAGTTACTCAAATTTTGATGGTAAATAGTCAAAATGGTCAAAATGCACATCTGGCACACATCAGAAATGGCAATAATAGGGTAATTAATGCCATTAACGTCATTTATTACAAATTCGTGACTAGGTATTAATCATATGCAACCCTGTCCGCAAATACTACAATTTCTCACATTTTCGGTAACTTTAGGAAGCGATGCATGAGTAATGAGGCTAATTAGAAACATTGTCATGCGATGATTTCCTTCTAATTCGTCACAAAACAATCGATATCAACTCAAGAGCCCCTTTAAGCTCAGAATAGGATATTGTTGCTTTGTCTGGGAGGTACACTAAACAATTAAACAGGTGTTCTTTTTGAAATTAGAGGAGGGGCTAAAAGTAATCTTAGTTAGGAGAGTTTTTACTGTTTGTGAAACGATTTGTTGCCCTTTAAAGTATATGCATAATTTCGGGGAAAATTGTGTATGACAGTTCACATTGAACCACGTAACGTCAATCTAGTGTTTCTCAAACTGGTGCTAAATTACCTCAGGAGATAATGAGCCGATTTTGAGTTAGGGCCGAGCAAATGGCAGTGCTGTCGACAGAAACATGTCAGATAGTTCGTATTTTATTTTGTGCATCAAATTTGGCCTGAAAATGACATTTCTTGAATATAACTCTAAAGAAAAATGGACAAATCGATACAAATTGCTACACAATTATACAAAAATTCAAATTCAAGGGAGGGAATTCACCTTCTACGTGTGCTGTTTGGGCGGGATTGCAATCTCATAAAAGTGAGGGTATTTTTGGGTAAAGGTCCAAAATGGGTATCGTGTCAATAGCTGCCAATTTCACGGAGAGTATAGTACGGAAGCCATTATGAGCCTTTCTGTTCACCAATCGTACTTAAATGAAAATGAAATCGAACGTTTTGTGTTCAGTTTTTCCGCATGAGCCTCTGGCGCAATAAAGGGTGCAGTGGGCATTTTCTCATGGGCGCAAAGGTAAACGAAGAGCCAAACTGTCGTGACATACATTTAGAGGCTGTTCATTCATTTTCTTGTTGGCAATGCAGGAGCATGAGGTGGCACTGGACACCAATAATTTTTACTTTGCCACTGACGTCAGCCACACAGAAAACATTTACTTCTCAAAGCTGCAAAATTCTAAAATTTGTTGTAACCGCCCTACTGATATTGCAAACGTGATTGCAACTTTGAATTAATGAAATTGAGAACTAACTCATCAACATTTGATCTAATAGTGTTACCGTTTTTCATAAAATACAGAGAAGTTGGACGACACGGTACTTCTTTGGCCCCAAAAGGCATCCAGCACCTAGAATAAGGTAAAACATCGATACCAGGCCTTCTAAAATATTTCGTAGAAAAACGTTGAATATTAACAATTGTAGCCAACAGGCCAACTATACTAATGCGGCCACTTTTACAATTTTTATACTTCGGGGATGACAGGGACACGAAGTAAATACCTAGTATAAAGGGCAGTATTATATACAGATCATAAAACATATTATTAGCATCGGTCACGCTGTTGCAGTTCCGCACAGAGATCTTCTCATATTACGCCATTTTTAAGTACACAAAATCTAGGGTATTCCAGTCGTTAGCCTGTGAGTACAAGCTTTTGTAAGTTTTAGTAAAGCTATAAAAATTATACTATTATGTGTACCAGTCGTATAGAAACTCAGGGTTGTACAAAGCTCCTGGCTTGTCCTTTACTAAATAAGGAGAAAATACATAAACTCTCCACAAGTATTTGATATAGATTATAGAGGAGGTAGTTGAAATGTTTTATCGAGCAATTTTACACGCCTGTTATGGAATAAATGCTTGTAAGTTGGTGACATTAAACTCAGTCTTACAGTTCTACCTTAGGCTGTAATGAATAACATCTTGCCAGTCCGTTGAAAGGTGCCTTGTCATTCCCATGGCACTTAGAGGTATAGTTCATTTGTGTACGAGATACACGTGGTAAATTTTATCTCTGGTCATTCTGAATGGCACTAATTATGAGAGGTACATGGACGTTGCAAATCTTGCTCTCAGGTACAAGACCTTTGTAATTTTAACACTGTATCATTAAAATGTCAATACACTGCTAAGATGTGTCGGAGATGTCATTGTTTTCCCCTTTGTTCTACCACTAGTCAATTGAAAACCTAAAAATAAACAAGAAAAAGTAGGAACGTAGTTTTGGAATTGGTTAATGAAACGACTGTAACTTTCATAACAAAAAAGACAACTAGAAAGTATATATACACTGTAAAAAACATCTGTAGATTTACAGAGAAAAAAAAAGATAAAAAATACATAAGATAACACAGGAAGTGCTGTCAAAATGTTGCAAAAAACAACAGCACCTTTTCTGTTTCCTCTTTGTATTTCTTTATTTTTGTCCTGTTATTGTACAACAGTTTACAGACATTTTTATACTGTAGATGCAAGTTTTACTTTATAAATTAGACACAGAAGAAAAGTGACGAACATCCAACCAACATAATGTAAAATGTTTTTCTGTTTTTCTTGTTTTAATTTTGAGTACTTAAATGTAACTTTTAACTATACCTGTACGTCATACAGTTCCATACAGTTCCATTGCAGTTTATGCAATACATTTATTCATGAACTCTTGATCAATGTTTTATTGAGAAAATAAGACATTATTGATTCATTGATTTTGAAAATTCGTTCTGTAATTATAGGCTAGACACTTCAATACTGGTTGTTCTGAGAAAATAAATGAAATAGACCATTGGGAGGTAAATGTATCGTAGTCAAAGTAAAGAATCAACTGAGGCTTATTGAGAACCCTATACGAGGTTGGCCGTGGATAAACACAGACGAGGTTTTTTCTTCTATAGGCTTTCTCACTATAAAGGTAGCGAGGCAAGGATGTCAAATAGATCCCAATCCTGTTCATAGGATCGCTTTTTAACGTCCCTGTTTCTACAGATGATACTATATTCCATGTTCCTTTCCCAAAGGCTGTGAGGTGATGAAAGACCCTTGCTCGGCACCACGGTTGGGCCCAAGAGTTGGGCCAAACAAAGACCTGAAGTCGACGATTTCCTGAGATGTATGGGGCTTCCTGAGTCAGACATCACGAAATCTTTTTTAAATAACCATTTTGAAAACCCACACCGAACAAGCAATTCTGAGTCACCAGAAAATTTCTAGGTGCTTCCACCTGGATTTGATCCGGGGACCTCTCGAACACAATATGCATTTTAATCATGAAGCCAACCCCACCCACCAAACAGTTCAAAGTCGTAGCTCTTCATGTAACATCATAACACGCGTGCTTACAGTTATGTACCATTTTGCAAATAGTCGACCCCCGTATCTTTCGCAGCCACCCAGTCTATTTACTTGCTTTGCTTGGATATCGCTGTCGAATATGTAGTCCTACCAGGGAGCTGTAAGAGCTCCCTGGTCCTACATTGGTATTATATAAGCAGGGAGCTCCCTGATATAGGTGCAGCCAATATAGGTGCAGGAGTAATGAACGGGCGGCCAAGGATCCTGTTGATACCAAGCCTAGGGTGAGCACCTGATAACATTTTTACAATATACCAAGCAGTAAGAAACCGTATTTTTTAAGGTCGTATAAACATCTCGTTTCAAAAGGAGACAAAAGTAGGCAATTTGATTAATACAAGAATGATAAAAAACAAACAAAAATCCATTGACCATTTCCTTAGCACTGAATAAGCTATGAATATGGAGATTAGACCAAAGGATGTCACCCTCCGTTTTCTGCAACTTTAAACTTTAAGCTTAAAACTGAAAAAAGATCCAAAGAATTGTTTATCAGGTGACATGCTGACAGACCCGGATGATTACCACGTGACAGGGAATAACATGGTGTGAATTATCGAACGTCATAAAAAATACCCGTTTACATTTCAAAGGTTACTGCATAAAATCGGTCTTTCCTGCGACTGTCACGTACTTTCATGTACGGTAGCGATATTATGCTAAACTTGTCGCAACCCTTGCAAATATAACTGATGAACCTGCAAACCTTTGAAAGAACATACGTTTTGATGTCAACACTAGCTGCATCAAGTTTCGTGACCTAATTGGTTCACTTTATATAATTTGTTTATGTACCAGCTTCTTGAAACCCTTCAGTTGGCATAAAAATCCCAGGACGGACACGTTTTCATACCACCAAAAACCAGTTTAGAAACATGCCTTGTTATGGTAAAATACGTACTCAGCGAAGCGTACCTTCGGGTGTGCGATTTCTTCGCAATTGCGCGCGAATTGATTCAAACGCGTTAATTACACGTTCTATACGTATCGTCTCTGATACTTCCCAAATAAGCTGATTGGTTACTGATGGCACGATGTAGTGACGTAGGAATCAAGTATCACACCTTGTATAAATAACAAGATTTGGAACCACACTGGCGATGACACTAATTATGAATAAATTAGGACTTCACGTTACGAAGAACTTGACCGGTCTGCCGGTAGTTATTACACAAATAGCACAGCTGTCGGCAATTTACATCAAATGAGGCGTTCAGATTGGTCACAGATGTAAGAACATTTTACTGAATATTTTTATGGCTTAAAAACAGCCATTTTGTGTGAGAAGATTTTAATGAATATTTTTATGGCTTGGGCTAAAACAACCATTCGCGGGTCTGAGGTGACCATTAACTAAGGTCAAAGTAAAATCTACCACAAAAGTACAATATGGCGAGAGCGAAATTGTATGGGAAAATTAGGGGTGTTTCCAAAATTCGTAATATTGCAGGCTGGACAAAATATGGCAGTTTTTGCTTCATCAAGGCAAAGAGATCTCACATTCAATAACCTTTGACCCTTTCCAGCTTATCATCCAATCACTGAACATTTCGTATTTAGGACATTGTGATTGAAGATGCGCCTATGAAACCGAGCTTTTACACAGTTGCTGAAGTATGGAAGGGGTGCTGTGTTTTTGGAAGTCAGCTTGCAGTGATTCATTTCACCATAGTAATTAAACTATGGCCGTGATAAACATGGGGCATAATCGATTTTTTTTTGTTGGGGGGGGGGGTTATTCTGTATGTTATACCTCTGATAGAAAGTACATACTAAGTACTTGTGAGACTATCGTTTTGAAATGATGAGTACGATGGTTTGAACAGACATGTGAAATCCTCTCCTTCGGACAAGACCGTGACGAAACTGGTCGAAATGTCGTGTTTTTAGTTTCAGCCGGTGTGAGAACATGAAAAACTTACTTATTGTCCACCTCGCCAGCTTCCTGAAATTCGAATTACATAGAAGTAATTTCCTTTGCTAAACCATGGAGCTATCATGGCTGGTACGTCACACGAGGGAGAGGATGGAAGCATTCTGTGTATGGTAGGCTCCCTTCGTTACCACTCTCTTTGTTTCGTGGTTGGGGATATGGCTGCCCAAGTAGACTGTGTGACCGTGCTTGCGTACCAGGCCCATTGTCTTTTCCTAAGTACCTAAGAACCCTGACGGTCTGTATCACTAGTAACATTCTTCGAATTCTATGAATTTAGGGAGGCATAAGCAAACTTTTGTTCCGCAGTGTGGTCAAGGAGTCCGCTCTGAGTTGCTGCTAAAGTTGTTCTAAAAATGTCGCCTTATAACAAGGGTTCATCTGTCCATTGCCTTGTGTCCACATTTAGCCTAGATGTTAACGAAAGAATTCAAGTGGACTATTCTTCAAAATTGATGTGAGGCATTTCAAGTTTTACTCTACGCCCGTGCATCGTCAGCCACAAATTCCCGTTCATGCATTTAGTGGGGTGTAGAATAGAAGAAGAACATCGGTAAAACATATGGAAACTAAATACCACTGTAAACAGGTAGACTGGATCCAGTCGTACGTAAATGAGCAAAACATGCCATGATAAGTATTTGATCACGAGTGGTTCAGTATAAGTTGACGAACTTAACCTTAATACAAACAAATATAACTGAGTAGAGTTCATACTCGTGTCATGCATGGCGTGTGAAAACAAATGTAGAGGGAGGTCGAATTTTTTAAGTCATGATCGCACTTTTTACATAAGCCTATCCTCATTTAAAAGCATATAAATTGTCCGTATATTCTTTCTGATAATTTCGAAATTCACTTTCAGACGTGCAGTTAGTAAAGGACACCAATTCCCTCAAGACCCCCCCTCCCTTCCTCCATTCTGGAGTTTCTGAACCCGCCGGCGATAGACTTTGAGTGGGACATAGGAGTAGGAGAAAGGGGTAAAGGCTGAAGCGACCGCCCCCACATTAGGTAAGATATTTGCTACTTCCCTGACAGACTTGTGATATTTTGACATTAAAATTTCAAACAAAAGTTCTCAGTCCCCAAAGTAGTCCGTATACCTAAGAAGAGGAGGGACGAAAGCCACCTACCACTCGAAATACCCTTCTGACTCTTCAGTTGGGACAAAAGAAATTTTATGTAGTAATTACGAAACAATAAAAACCAAAAAAATGCGGTCGGATGTAGCCCAGCTCATTTGTCGTAATTGAGGATCATGTTCGTTTTACCCCTATGCCCTTTTTACGACGCGAACGTGAGATTTGACGGCATGCGTCTTGAGATGACTTTGTCAAACATTTTTGGACACGATCGCGAAAAGTGGTTTCAGTTGGTGTGCCGAGAGTATGTTACTAAAGTCACGACGAAAGAACATTATCACGAAAAGAAAATAAAGATGCGACTTTTTAGAGTCAGTCATTAGTCAAATGCACGAGATGGGTGGCTCAGATCTTGCTGCCCTTTTATGAAACGAGGGCGCTATTAGTATTTCTTGAAGGTTAGAGCAGGGAGTTGCTGTTGAACAGCATTCTCTGGCATCCTCTCCAAACTGAAATGTAGTCCGTCAGTTCATTGTAAGGCGAACGACAATCGTCCTCTCGAGAGGAACAGGGTGGGGAGAAATTAAGAGTATACTTATTTGTGGTCACTCTGCAGTGAACACTGAGTTAAGACTATAGAACACTCCCTATGATCCCAAAATTCCCTTCACATATGTGAGGGCTGCACTGTGTTAAGGATTAGGATTTCGAACCATAGGCGTAGGAAGCTGTTCAAGACTGGGGGGCTGAACCTTGTTTCGGATCGCCGTCCTGGGGGAGGGGTCTGAGGGGAGGGGGTATTTTTGATATTTTAGTGTCCTTAGATGCAATTTGGTGCATCATTTTGGAAAAATTAAAGGTAAATTAATGCACATTTTCGACATTTTTCAGTCCTTGTAAAATTTTGTGATAGTTGTGGGTCCCAAGATGCAATTTGGTGCATTATTTTGGACAAACTCAAAGGTAAATTACTGCACGTTTTTGACATTCTTTAGCCCTTTGGAAAATTTTTTGATATTTGAGGGTCCATAGATGCAATCTGGTGCATCATTTTGGACAAATTCTAAGGTAAATTACTGCAAATTTTTGACATTTCTTACAGAAGAGACAAATAACGGGTTTTTGTGCTTGGAAAGTAGGGGGGCTAAAGCATACTTCAGCCCCCACAAATTTCGCTGGGGGCTCTCTCCCCCAGCCTCCTCCCCCCGCTTCCTACGCCCTTGTTTCGAACCATGTGGACATCATTTTAGATATTTGTAAAATCTGAAGACATCCAATATTTGTTCTTGAAAGCTCTGAAGGTTTACGATTTACGATTCGGGGGGAACAAAAATGTGAACCAGGACCGCTAATGCCATGACTCGGACCCTCACCCCTCCCCCCTTCCACCACCTGACATCTTACTGTTCTTGATTGATAAAGATAACCTGGGTCACTTGACCGAGCATGAGATCCCAGCCTTTAAATTTATTTTAACTTTTTGCCAGGATGAAACTCTTCTTTCAGTTTACTTCAACGCTATGGAGTTACAGAGACTAGCTGTATTAAGTAGCGGTTATTAGCGCTTACTCCTTATTGCTGTCTCAGATGGCCCGGATTAGCATATTCAGAAAAGTTGTTACAACAGTTTACAGAAATTTAAGCCTACCAGTTACTCAGTTGTACAAATTCCCGTATCTCATTGATAGCCTTAGCTAGGATGTTCCTGTATAATTACGTGAGGATTTTGAATTGCTTTTAATCATTCATGGGTAAACAAAGAATTGTGAAGATTTGGGCTGGGGCCCACAGTAAAGGCTGACTGAACTCTGACCATCACTTTTGCAGCTCACATTAGTCTATAGGAACTTGTATTTTGCTCTGCTAACAGAGCTGGTGGCTTACGATAAAGTACTGGGGTACATAAGCCAGCGCTGTCTGCAGGGCCCCCACCAGGCTCATTTGTAGAATAAACCCAGATCATACAGAAGAAATCGGCAAACCTGTTCATAAAATCTAGTTTTTCCCTGGCACAGTCGGATCTTAAACCCCTCCTCAGGTTCTTGATTTTGAATTTTTTTGCGTCGTATCCAAAGTAGACAGATTCTCCTTACTGAAATTACGATCTTTGGACAGGCTCATGCATGTCACAAAGGATAGCCTCGGCATCCCTCCTGTAGGACCCGGTGCTTCCCCCATTTCTTTAAGTGGGTTCTTGCCCAGCCTGTACCTGTGTCATTATTCTGTATGGAATAACATGAAATAACAATTAGCCTCCACATTTAATTTTCTGCAAAATTTTTTATTCTCTTCGTATGTTGCACCGTATGACAAAAGAAGGTGGCTGTTGCTCCACTCCGTAAGGACAGGTCTTCGCCGCACCGCCAATACTGTTACGAAATCACCAGCGGCGTACGCAGGATTTCTCTCAAGGGGTGGGGGCATGCTGTATGATGTGTGATCGCGGGCCTAGGGGAGGGATCTAAGGGGAGCGAGTGTCCCCCCTCTGTCCCCTCCCCTTTGAAAATTTTTCCAAAATTAGGTGTCCTTACAGGCAATCTTGTGCCACATATACTACCTTTTGAAAGAAAATTTGTGTTACAAAATTTGCGTATTTTAAGGAACTAAAAAAAAATGAGATTAGTGAGGGAGCCATCGGGAGACAACCCCTCCCCTTTGAAAAATTTTGAAAAAATTTGGTGTCCCTACATCCAATCTGGTGCCACTTATGCTACCTTTTGAAGTAAAATTGGAGTTACAAAATTACGTACATTTAGGATCTAAAAAAAAATGGCATCCGTGAGTGGGGGCCATTCCCCAATGTTCCCCCCTGCGTACGTCACTGGAAATCACACAACAGTACATCTTGAGGGATCTGTCCTGCAAATTTTCACTGGTAGCATAACCGTGATAAAACTGAATGGATAAGATGTGGCGTATGAATCTATATAATAGGTACCAATTGGGAGGGTCAGGTTCGAAGTTCCCGCCGGGACATAGTGAGGTAAGCTTTCTTAGATTTTACTTACAACTCAACCGATTTTATCATTTATTTACCTTGAACAAAATAATAAAAGAGAATTTACCCCATACCCTTGAGCGAGAGAAAGTCACTTAATCAGAAAACTTGCCCTTGATGTCAAGGCGTCTTTTTACCTATTTTAAAATATATGCAGGATGCTCGAATTTCATGTAGTGTCCATATTACAGGATATCGATTTAAAGGGTTCTCAGCATCACAGTTAACATTTTAGGTTTGGTTTTTCTGAGGGCAAAAAAGAGTGTCAGACGCTCACTGGATACTGCTCTGGGTGTGCTTTTCAGTTTGGGAACACAGTACCCATCGTATGACTGGAAGTAACCTGTCCTCTTCATGAAAATTCTAATTCATCACATTGGTTTAACCAACTCTATTTCAATTTCATGGTAGAAATCTTATATCTATTCTAAAAATTTTAATAAATCGCGGTCAACCACATCACTTCACTCTGTGGTATCATTGTACGCAAAAGACTGCAAGACAAAGACACACAACATAGAGCCTGTCTTATTATATAGAATCACAAGATGAGAGCTGTGGCTTCAAGATTTATTGCAATTTCAAATTCTGTTCAAGTCAATGATCCCAATACTAGAATTTAAATGTCATTACGTGTGTGACCGATGGCACAGAATGGTAGGAAGCATTCGCATGCTTTCACATCAGCATCTGAGACATATGGTATCTCCAGGCTAAATCTCTCCCTCATACCACTGATTGGTATTTGTATTCAGCGACCGAGTCCTAATATTATAAGAGTGCCATCAACTAGAGTTAACATATGTGACGTAAACTTCACTAAACTTACCTAGGGAGGTGTCACCTCCCTGTTCATTCACAAGAGGAAGTGTGTACGACTTACTGAAAGTGATATAACATGCTCACAAGTCAGGGTAACCCTGGTATGGGGCATGTCTTCTGGAAAGTGAAAACTCTCAAAACATGCACCTCCAGCAGGGCTACCTTGACTATTTGTTCACCATCAATACACATTTCTAAACATGAATACTAGTAATTTATGAAATTTTATTTTAAAAGAGTCACTGAAAAATATGTCAATTTCATAAAACCAGTCCCATCTTTCACCACACAGTAATAACTCTGTAAGCAACAGCCCCACCCAAGACCATCCCCACAACTCCAAATTGCATGCAACCACAATTTTCATTTTTCTTGAAATTTATCTCTCCACAAAGGAAGCATTCTTTCGCCCCTCAATGAATTCCATCATTATTTTTTTATTTTTGAACTTCCATACTTCATAACTTTTTACAACTAGCAAAATATTTATCCATGGCTTATATGACACAAATTAATGAAATTTTGACAATTAAAGCAAAAAATGTGTTAATTCCTTTTGACGTCCGTTTTAGTGTTCACAACTCCTTACATTACAAACCAAAAGTGAGTTGGGGTAATGTGTTTCACATTCGCCTTAAGTTGCATGCACCAACTTGTTTTTAAGTTGGCGTACAAATACAAAGTTGCCTCCTTTTAAAAAGCCCTAAAAAATAGTTTTTCTCTTTTTTTTCGAAATCAGCTGCTGAATAGACAGTATGTCATACACACTGCAGTTTTGAATATATCCTTATACAACACATTCATACTCTGAATAACATAGAAAAACATTAAAGCTAATTTTCAAGCTCAGGAGCTGATTTGAATATTCAATGAAGTCATACCAAATGCAACTGTCAACCCTGATGAAATATGGGTATGATATATGGTAGAAGGGGGCAACAGCCAGCTCCATTCCCCTCAAACTGTAAGGGAACTTAATAAATTTACCCACTGTCATTTTTTCAGTACATTTGTCCTCTTGTCATGTTAAGTGCTCTCCTTAGCATGCCAAGAGGGAAAATAATGTTGACAATGATTAGTCAACAGACCATGCTCCATTTTCAACATATCAGGAGCATTTGGATAGATTTTCAATCTATCTCACATAAAATTTGAATCCGAGTAAAACTGTTTGAGCACTAAGAAAAGTGTAGGCATATGCATAGCCTCCATTTACCAAAAAAAAATCCTTTTACATGTCTCTTTAGAAATAACATATTCCATAGTAAAATGGGTCCTCTATCAATGAGATTGATGCATTTATAACTAAAAAGCTCCAATTAAAAAAACTTGAATCAAACTACCAAAAACTTGCATTTTACAAGATCACAATGGCTAAAATGTTTCAAGCTCTTGTAAAAATTAAAATATTGGAAAATAATTCATTCCTCATTCACAAAAGAGGAAAGGACAACTTCTCATCTTTAATTAAACTTTACACACATTCTGTCACCATGCAGCTCTCCTATCGTTAGAATTAGCAACTAACTTCCATATATATATGCTTCCATATATGAAGTTATGTTGTTTAAAAATTTGTTTTATTCAGTACCTATACTACTGCAGCCAATGAAACTAATTTAGCTGTTTGCATTTCACTTCTTTCAAAACCGTTTTTTGTATTAAATGTCAATACTATTGCATGCAATGAAACTAATTTAGCTTTATGCAAGTAAATTCTTTGAGATTTTTAGGCCACACTACAATGACTTTGTAGAAAAATGCAAAATAAAAGTAACAGGCATAACAACAGAAAGAAGGAAAACCCAGTATAAGTATTAAAGGAAATCACTGCAACTGATGTTGTACAAAAGAAATAATATTTCACTATCTAACTCCACATAAAACTGTAACCATGTAAAACCAATTTAAACATCACTGTCCCTCCTCTATTTTGATCCAACCTCCAGGCCAGCTTCTTTCAGGTTCCACTTACAAATCCACAACCTGAGGAGTGGAAAGGTTTGCCCAGTTTCGAGTAAACCTCCGTTTTTAGCAAACCCCACCCCAACCCTTTTACACATCATATTATCTTTGCATTATACTTTTCTTCACTGCAAAACATGAACTCAAATGCTGAATTTGTGTTTTAGTAAGACCTTCAAAATATACAAATTTCTCGGCTTAAGGTGCTAGCTACTAACCCCACCCCAATCCACTTTTCCCAAACCCTTGCAATGAGCTTCTGTAAATACATACAAAGCAGCGAGACTTGCGATACTCTACATTTGTGATATGTGTCTTCTTTATACTTTGTATCTTTAACATAGTCATGCCTTCAAACTGTGTAACATGTAAAAAGCCTGAGGATACCAACAAAAGGTGACAACTTGTCTCTTTAAGGACAATCTACAATCTTCAAACAGAATACACAGTAAACCACCACCACTGTTAGTCATACTAACCACTCCCAGTTCCCCTCACAACCCAAAAAATTAAAAACTTCATTTTATCAAGTCCTCATTATATTTTGGTAAAATCTGTAAACATTACACACATTAATTGGGTTTGAGTAATGAGTATACACTTGTGTAGGCCTACATTACATAGATGCAATGCTATAGCAGCTATTGAGTCAAGGACGGTGATTTGTTTTCAATACTGGGGGGGAGGGAGAAGATCCCATTTTCAAATGAACTACTCTGTGAAAAATCAAAGTCAATGGGCGATTTCCAAAATACTGGGGGGTATGTCCCCTTCCCCCCCTCCCCCAGACTGCTGCCCATGTATTAAGTACTCGGAACATCAAAAGCAAATTCTCTGCAGGCATGTTGTTTCTTAACTAACCAATGCTCTATCAGCTTTGAGGGATGAGATTCATAGGAAATATGTCTTACAGACTTATTTTGAGTACATAGTCATACTTTGCCCCCAAGAGGTGTACTAATACTCAGTATCATGTCACTACATTTGTACTTGTACTCATGATATTTTATTCATGCTACAAGTCTGTTAAGTAAGTTGGTATCTCCCTCTATCTGGCCTGTACTGGACTTTTTCCCCTCAAGTATTCTGAAGATCTACACAACTTAAAAATAACAGTAGGATTTTCCATGTTGTGGTTATACAGTAGGAAATAACAAAGAAAACCTACTACGTATGTGACCTATCAGCCTGAAAGATGACAGACTTGATGGCCCAGCTAACCACTTAAACCCAACCCTGAACATTAGGTTGGCAGTGCTTTTGTGAACCTTGCAAAAGTATAGTAGCCATATGGTCTTTCAGTGATGGCAAATTTAAAGAAGAAATCACTTAAACAAATCTACAGAGAATACTACAAGCTACAAAAGCTATGAAAAGGGCAAGTTATTATCAGAAGACCAAGTATTAACATTTGCAACAGGAAAATGAAACTTGATGAAGAATATTTTGAATATCTATTTTTTATGATAAGAATAATGCAATTGACTTATCATAAAGGTTAAATGGTACAATCCTGAGATCTAGGGCTGCATGACAGATAAATACCTGTGAAACCATTCATTACTGGATCAAATCCAATGAATATGCATATATTTAAAACAATTCTCATGTTTAATAATGAGCTTGAAGTTAAGTTAAATCTACTGATAGCATGACCACCAACTGTCTGCTACTGTAACATAAAAGAACAGACAATCAAGGTTTTACGTTAAAATGGATCCATATAAATAATTTTTCCAAATAAAAGCAGTTTTGTTTTTCTCTATATCAATTCTACTACACATCAACTCACAAAATAATTATTTTCTGTACACTGACTCCTTCATATACACTTCATACAAAGAAAATATATAATAAAAAAAAATCACAAATCATTTGAAAAGTTTTGTTTGACTTTGATCATGATCTTACAGGATTAATTAATAAACAAAAGAATCTGATATGAATTTATCTGCAGAAAGTTTGGTAAGTTTGTACCCAAACTTTGCAACATTGACAAGTAATTAAACTTATTCAAATGAATATGTACTCATACTTTATGGATAAAGTATAGAATATTGCACAATGTACATGCCAAATGTGTTCTTAGTATTAAGTCATACTCATTTGCCTGTACTTGTACTCATAATCATTGATTTGCACTCATGCTTGATGTGTACTTAGCATTAACTCATACTCACTTGCCTTTACTTGTACTCATAAGAATGGATTTGTACTCATGCATGATGTGTACTTAGTATTAACTCATACTCATTTGCCTGTACTTGTACTCATAACAATGGATTTGTACTCATGCTTGAAGTGTACTTAGTATTAACTCATACTCACTTGCCTGTACTTGTACTCATAAGAATGGATTTGTACTCATGCATGATGTGTACTTAGTATTAACTCATACTCATTTGCCTGTACTTGTACTCATAACAATGGATTTGTACTCATGCTTGAAGTGTACTTAGTATTAACTCATACTCACTTGCCTGTACTTGTACTCATAAGAACTGATTTGTACTCATGCTTGATGTGTACTTAGTATTAATTCATACTCATTTGCCATACCTGTAATCATAAGAATTGATTTGTACTCATGCTTGAGGAATTCCTTAGACAGAATCTCACACTGATGTACATGTCAGATGTGTTCTGAGTATGTACTCATACATCAGTGCTTTTACCTGATCTCATAAGAAAGGGATCTGTAGTCATACTTTTGAAAGTTTGGCATTGGTAGTAATGCAAAATGTACTTGTATTCTGATATTAGTACTTATGACAAAGATACCTGCCCACAAAGGATGTGTACTTATACTAGTACTCACAACCATAGATACAAGAACATTTGCAGCCATATTTGTATTCACCTACATATGCGTAATGGTACTCATGACAACAAATGTATACTAATACTAGTATTCAAAACCATAGATACATGCTGCCACTCATGACAACACATGCAGCTCATACTTGTACTTACATACACACCTGTAAAGGTACTCACACAAAAACCGTATTCTTATGCTAGTACTCAAAGCCATAGATACATGCACTCCTACTCAAAACAACACATGAGTCCATACTTGTACTCACAAACTGCACACCTGTGATGGTACTCAACAGATGTATACTGACATGCTAGTACTGTACTCAGATACACAAGATCCTGCTTATGACAACAAATGCAGCCCACATTTGTACTTGCATACATACATGTAATGGTACTCAAAAAATGTGTACTCGTTAGTACTCAAAACCACAGATACACAAGCTCATACTCATAAAAATACATGCAGTTGTACTTCTTTCAACCAGAGACATGTAAAGGTTCAACTACAAATGTTAACAAGGACTTGGACAGTACGGTAACTTACAACTGTGTGCTTGTAGTGATAAAGTATGCAGCTAGCTCACTTTTACACAGGGGTTCAAATTGCTATTTTTCTTTGTTTCTGAGTGGGGTTTTCTTTCGAATTAGCTGGAACAAATTTGCCTCCCACAAAAACGAATGTGCAATATTATGAGGTCAACAAGCCTTGTCTTTTTTGTTTCTGTCAGACTTTTTCAGAAAAGGGGAAGTGCTTTTTTGTATCACTTCACATTTTCATATTTTCCCCCATTTACATCTTTATGTGGGCCATTTTGGCTTTTGAAGGTGAATCCCCTGCAGGAGGGGGGGGGGAGCCCCAAAAGTATAAATGTGTGCAGGCAACACAAATGACAAAGCTGTCATACCAGTATAACCTTCATAGTTTACAAAATATGAATATTTCAGTATATCCTCTTTAAATGAAAACACAAACTGGCAGTATGTATATGCCAGACACCACACCCCTTTGCCAATATTAGCAGTCATCCACATGACTCTATGCTGAGCCCTTGTGACTCACACACTAGCCATCCCGGACTTACGGGTGAGTCATGGTGAGTCAATTGGTGTAGTGAGTAATGTGGTAGTGCACCTGAATTTTGTACATGAATCCTGCTTATTGTCAGTCATTTTTGTGACTCACATGCCCTGTAAAAGTCCAAAATGTGAGTCAATGTATGACTATTAAGTGTGAGTCATTTTGTATGACATGTAAACCAGCTAAGTGACTCAGGGGTGTGTCAAATTATATGTTTTGTTGCTGCACAACACTTCACATCTTAGGGTGCAGGCCAAGTCAGGCAATTTACAAGTGAATGATTGTTCATCTCATTCCAGCATTTTACCAACAGTTTCGATAACCGTTGGTTGAAAATGATGGACTTAAATTGAGCAGATCTACACCAGACTTTACTGTCAAGTGTAATTTTTTAGAATGTTTTGAATATTAAGCTGAAAACCAATGCTGCCTTAGTTGCTATGATCATAGTCAAACAAAACTGAAAACATTATTCTGACTTCACCACTTTTGTGGTGCAATATGACCCACCAAGTAGATGTTGTCATACATGTGTCCAGAGAGTTCATCATTTGCCTCTGGTGTGGCTTGCCTGACGTTTCTGATGAATTCACGTTTCGACATTTTGTTCTTTACGTGAGGACTCGTCAAATCGATGGATAGTAAGATTAATGAATAGCACAGAATGCACACACCATCTGTCGAAGAGGAAGAATAAAAGATGTTTTTGCAAAATTTACAAAACCATAAGTTAAACACCATAGTAGAGTTGGGCTAGCAAGAGATGTGTTCTTACCATTCTTTAGTCCTCCAAAACGGCAATCAGTTGGCAACCCTCGGTAAAGAGTATCAACCATACTGCAACCCCCAACCAATTGCTACCCCTTGCATTTTACATCCCTCCCTCTTATGGTCTCTCAAAAATTATCGGAAGGGTGCAGAAACCCCCACTATTAGAATCATTGTTGTGGAACTTAGTAAGAGCTTAGTTCCATTACTCTTTTGGAAAACTTCTACTTCGACTTTTGGAATTTTGAATTTTGTCACAAAGTTTTGCACCTTTCTAAGTGGATTCAGTATATAAATAGTAGAGAAATACATGCTCAGTACAAATGTTCTCAAATACTTCAGCCACTATGCAGCTAAATACACTATTTTGATAAGTAGACTTGTGGACCAATCTAAATATTTTAACAATAGTGGGCAAAATGGACTTCTCCATATGCATCAAATAGTCCTCGCTTTCAAGGAGCAAACTGCTGAAGGTCATACTTCTGCGAAATGCATGTTTTGAAGAGCAGTGCTCCACATATGTAACAATAGGGTGATAACGATGCTGTGATCAATTCATAATAACAATCTGTGAAATTGTACTCGTACTCGTGAGCTGTGTACTCGTACTCGTACTCTGGCATTTTGTACTTGTACTCATACTCTTGCCCTCACAAAATTATGTACTCTTGCTTGTACTCCTGTGTCATGTACTCATACTAATACTCGTACTCTGGGCTATGTACTCCTACTCATACTCATACTGTCAATTCTGTACTCCACTTCAAGTCTGATGCATTTGGAAATTCTCAAAACCTACAGAGAAACTATCAGACTTTTGTATTACTCAGATCCATGAGCTTTATTTGGAAACTCTTTCTGCCCACCGTGTCTTTTCTTCAACAAATTTCAAGTCCAACAAGCTCATGAACATTTATGTAGTTGATAATCTTCAAGCACAGAAATAGTACCTCAGCTATAGATATAATACTAAGTCTGCTAAACTTGCATGTTGGAATAAGTCTGGCACACTTAGGGGGGGGGGGTCTGAAACTGTACATTTAAGGTACTACCTTCCCCATTTATGCCCTTTCCCATGTCACGTATCAATGATTTGTCCCCCCGCCTTGAATAAGTTGCTGGCACCGAAGTTAATGAGAGCTTCATGCCATACATGACGCATGTCTGACCTATTATTTAAAATATATGTCAATATTTAAAATACTTTAAACATTAACTAGATATATTACTTCAAAAATGCCCACTTTACTTGTTGTCAGCATAAATAATGTTCATTTGCATTTTTATTTTCACACTTACTCACATATTGATAGGTTATGATCTTTTGATACAAACAAGATGTAACGAAACAAACAGCGTTTCCCCCACCAACTAAAGGTCCCTAAAAACTTTAACATTTCAACTACCTTTTGACAAGCCACACTGTGGATTGCACGCTAGATACCTCTCGGCAAACTTTTCCAACAGGGCCTGTAAACGGCTCCCATGAAGAAATGGCGACTCCACATTTGAGAAGAAGGTGCGGAGAGCTATGGGTAACATCTTATCTTTGTAATTGTCCAGCTTTATAAGTTCATCTAAAACATCGGGTCTGGAGAAAGAGAAAAAGAAATTAATGAAAAGAGTCACTAAAAATACTACTGTACGTAGTAAAAAGATAACAAATGCCTTGTCAAGCTGTTTTATACTTTTACTGTTAGATGATAGCTTGCAACCTTCTGCTCATGTCATGATTTCTTGAAAGCCGAAACTAAAATTTCACACCTGCCTTATGACAGGTTTCATAATATGAAAAATTAAGGCCTCTAAAAATAATAAACTGATGCTAATCAATGAATAAATAGCCAATAAAGTCTTTATTGATACATGTTTTCAAGATACAATACAATACTTTGGCATACTTCCTGCTCTAAGATATGGAGTAATAATTAACTGCTCCTACCAATAAAAGCAACTGTACAAACAAATCTGAGTAAAATATTAATACATCTGACAGCATACACCCACAGTTAATCAAACAAAATGAATCAGTTGACAGAAGCTTCAGTATGCTCATAAATGATGTCTTATTACAGTGTCTTAGAAATCCTTGATTACTATAGAGGAACCACTGTTAAACAGGGTTTCAACACTTCTGAAATACTGAAATTCATGACTTTTTCAAGACTAAAATGACCATTTTTAGAACTGAGAAGTAAGAAATTACATACAAAAGAAAACAAAATGGCCTTTATTTTGACAAGTTCACCCAGCAAGGACACATACTAACCATGATCACAGCTACCGAAAGTCTAAGTTCTCGAATTTCAAGACCACATTGTTATTTTTCCAGACCAAACACCCAAAGTTCAAGGATTTTCAAGACCATGAAAAAATTCCAGACTTTTCCTATTTTCCCTAATGCATGGGAACCCTGACTGTAGTAGCTTCTAATGACATTAAAAAATAGATGCTAGGCCTACACTTAAGTTCAGACTTGCAATTCCTCATTAATACTCAAGAAGAGGAGACACTCCTTCCAAGTTGAAGGAGTTATGTATACACTACTGTATAACCAATGACAAGATATGGTACCCAACATTTACCCATGCCACACCTGTGGGTAAAGGGAAGCAATTATGGTATTACCTTGCCCAAGGACACTGTTCCTTTGGATAATGATAAAGCTGGTGCCTGCTTTCTCTCTTTGTTTAAAGTTTATGAGCCCATATAGCTTCATGACCTTGTATTCTATACAGGGGTGTTGATCCTGGGGGGAGAGGGGGGGACATGTCCCCTCCACTTTTTGATCGGGGGGGGGAGTGTACTACAAAATGTCCCCCCCACTTTTCGCTGCCAGGCTTTTACTTTTTTGAGTCATAATCATGGGCGTAGAAGCTCAATTTGATTTGGGCGGCTGTAATGACTTGTCCGAAAAATGCAACTAAAAATTTTTCGCAGGCTGCGCGCGCATTCAACACATAAATGTACCTACAGTATTATAGACATGCATCGGGTTTACATTGTAGCGATGGCATACCAATTACATTTCAAACACTTGTCGTGTTGGCCTGAGGGAGGGGACACCCCTTCCCTTTGAAAATTTTTGAAAAATTAGGTGTCCTTACGTGCAATCTAGTACCACATAAAAGTACACCTTCACAGCGATGAAACAAATTATCAAACTAGTAGTTTGTCCCCCCCCCCTTTTGAAACTCGATCTGCCCCCCTGATTCTATAAATTGAACTTTGCAAAGCTCAAACGCACACCTACTGACAAATATCTCTTTCCATAGTTAGCTACATGTAAGAAAGAGAAAAATAAATTTACAAATTATCTGAAGCACGTTGTTTGAGAATTGCAATATCTATTCTGTTGTAGGATGTAGTGTAGCTAAGGTTTTGTTTGTTACATTTCAGTTTTATTGCCATAGAACAATGTTGAAAAAGTTACATTGTGCATCATGCCGCTTGTTATGGCATCACTATGAAAGGAGACTCCATTCAGAATCATGACTCACTGGGCATCACATACTATGTCCCAAAATGCAGTTGCCCATGCCTACTTGGATCTATGATTTATTTTCTACTCTAGCCTAACAGGGCTGTTACAGTAAATGAAAACATAGGAACTGCTTGTTTTGTGTCCATAGCATCTGGTCATTTTTCCTATGCAAATTGATTATTACCATATTAGAGCTATAGTGAGCATGGTGGCATCTTGGTTAAGATGTTGGACTTGTGATCTAAGGATTGCCAGTTAAACTCTTGTCCAGGTCATTACATTGTGTCCTAAGGCAAGATGCTTTATCTCAACTGCCTCTTTCCACCCTGGGGTTCAATGGGTACCTGTGAGGTACAGTAAACTGTCATCGGGCATGCTATTAGAGCTGCTACCACACTGGAAGGATTGCCTCCAGGGTGATTTATTGTTGAGCTGGGGTAATATTGTGCTGTGCCTTTGATTAAAATTGCCTGGATATTGGTGCATTAAAAGTGCATATATATCATTAGTCAGGCTTAGTGCAATCTAGTTGGGGGAAATTCATTGCCAATGATCATTCCACAGAAGACTGACTGTCCAATAGTAGTAATAGTAGTAACTGGGTCCCCTGCCTTACTGAAATCGATATAAACAAAATTACTCACCTTCTTGTCACAAACTGCCTGACTTGAGACCTGTCAAGGCGATTTGTTGAATTGATGAAATATGCGATTGCTTTGGGATCATCATCCAGAATTCCATCTCGCAAAAGATACTCTATACCCTACAGTACAGTAGAAAGGCAGAAGTATACAGTATTAAATTGATTTTAAACTAAAAAGAAAAAATTCACCATTTATTTCCTTAACATTTGGTACTCTAGGCTTTGAATCACCAAGCCGAGGGGGCAAAAAAAATTGAGTTGTTGGCCCTGTGTGAAATTTTGTTTCCAATTCACATGTCAGGAAACACAGGTCTGTTTCACAATAAGGAATATGATTTTATAGTTTATGGACAGTTTAAGTCAGAAACTGACCATATTTCAGTGAACCAACTTCATCCTGTAGGTTTCTGTCTTCTGAATAGTGATAGTAAGTATGTATCACACATGCTGTTGTCAGTGTTAAAAATCTGCAGGGGACAAGGGTGGGGGAGTTCTGAAACAGAAGAGGGAGAATCTTGCAAAGACACCATTTACAGTACAGTACAGTCTTTTTCACCCAACTACTATGGAATGTGATGACTTCTAGGCTCTTAGGACAAACATTTAAAAAGGCCCCTCCCCCAACCATTTCCCCACCAAAATGAAAGTACAAAATTTCCATGCAATACTGTGGGAATCAATGAGCTAAGATGGTAAAACAGATGTTCACTCAGCATCTAGTCATATGAGAAGGGGGAGCTGGGGGGTACTGTTCCCCCATAATTTCAGACCCCAAAATTGTGGCCAAATCTCCAGAAATTTATGCAGATTTTTTCCTTAAAAGACCTAGAGATTAGGGCAAAAAACCTTGTGCCCCAAACTGACATAGTCCCATATGCTAATAACACTTGGCACAACCTGTCTGGTGCTTTACATTAATGTATCAGTCAATGTTAGCACTAGGCTTCAGAATGAAGGAGAGAATTCCCTCCTTCAAAAGAAAGTTTTGGAGGGATTCTCATTTTTAAAGAAGGAATTTAATTTGCAGTTTAACCTGAAGACATTGACAAGTAAATGGACGAGCGAATTTCCCTCATAGACAGTTAAACTTTGCGGGAATAGAGAAATCCTGCATCTGAGTGGGAACACTGGTATCAGTAAAGAAAATGACAAGACTAACCACATCAGCATTGTAATTAAAGAGAAGTGAGTGGTCATCAAGCCGCTGATACAACTCCCTGTAAGAGAAACCAACTTCTTTCTTCTTGTCATATGCTGACACAGAACCCCAGGTGGCATAGCACAACCTGTAACAGTAAATATAAAACCATTTATCTCTCCAAAATTGGTTCAGGTATGCAACATATCAGGTCATTGTTGAAGATTGTGTAGAGAATCATCCAAGTTGTACTTATAGTATCGTTTTTACAAGTACAGTACAAACATGGAGGGGGTGGGGGTGGGGGAGTCAAAGATCCATCTAAACTTTTCAAAAATGTGATAAATGACTAGCTTCTTTGGTACAAAATCACTTTTCAAAATTTCTTCATTCCATCCACCAATGAGACAGAAAAGAAGCTCATACACCTGCAAGTTTTGTGACAAGTTTTTCACATAATAAAATAAAACTATTTATAACACCTTGAATTTTTTTCTTAGCAATCTAGCATGATTGTTGATCAGGAAAGAAAAAGTGAATAACAAAATACAACCAGAAAGCCAAAAGGCTTAGTGATTCCTTGCCTTCTTTTGCGTACTGTGGTTAGGAAATTGACCAGAGCGAAACAGACACAACCCATTTACTGAACATGCAAACTACTGTTTGTTGTGAAAATTTCTTTTATTCCTTTGTACTGAAATCTTGTTTAGAATTTTTCTTCATACTGTGAGATCCCTGGAAGAAGTGAGC
>WURT03224847.1:4043-26664 GCA_009936505.3 Holothuria glaberrima | reverse complement strand
GAAAAAAGGCCGTGGCCGGCTCGACTTCAACCAATTGGTTGGAAACTGGGCCGTTAAACCTCATCTAACTAACTACAGAAGTAAATGACTATATCATATCATGGCATCTTTGAGTGCTTAGAGTCCTTAATATATGAATAAAATTGTTCCTCTTCAAATCTCAACGTTGATAGATACAAAATGATTAAGTATAGGCTTATATAAATAGATCATTTTAAAGAGATTCAAATAGATCATCACTAATCCTCTTTAAACTCCCAGCACTTTGCTCACTTGCTTCACTAGGCATTTCACTCCCAGTAGGTGCCTCGGCTTTTGAAGCTGCAATTTAAAAATTACAAAAGGTCAATCTCCAAAATACCCTTACTTGCAGACATCTTGTTTTTGATATTTTACGTACTGCATACTTGTTCTGAATATCAACATCAAAGTGATTCTGCAGTTTTAAGGAAATGTTACAATCATACGCATATAACACATGAAAAGGAAAGGGGACACTATGCCCTGAAAATTTTTCGAAAACCCCGAAATTTAGGCAGGTTGTTTAGTTCTTCTGGTACAGTTCTGCTTAAAAGCCCAGAGATTCGGGGAAAAGAGACTTACCCCCCCCCCCCTCTTCAGAACAAATGAGCCCATAATCTTATTACTTAAATTTTTCTGACTTTTGGATATAACACATCCTTAGGAACTGAAATAGTTAAAAGAACACCCATTTGCAATGGTACCTGTCAGAAAGAAGCCGGTGAGTAACTGCCTGAGCCAGTGCATACCATAGGGGGTTGTGCACCAAGGAAGTACTACGCCCTTACCACCAGGAGCCTCCAAAATGGAAAATTCAAAGGTACACCCAAAATTTATTTTGAATTTGAAGCCCCTTGGTAAAATGTTCGACATATCTCCCCACTAATCCCCCTCCATAAAAATTGCTGACAATGCTACTGTCTTCAGTTGTTCGCACAGTAGATGCATGGAAAAAGTCATGGATTTGTTCGCATACTCTGCCTTTTACTTTACAAATGATACAGTATGCCCATGAATCCATGTAACAGATCAGTATAACTGCAGTAAAATGCACCATCGTTGATCAATGTTTTCTATGACCGACCATATAGTCTCAATAAAAGACATTAACAAAAATGCTGATCAATAATTGTCAATATAGTCTTAAATAATGTGATCAGTCTTTTAATAATTAGTTATGTAATGTACTGTTCCACCAGGGCACCCATTTTTTAAGGATAACAATTTACACTCATATGCAGCAATGAATCAGAAGTGGATCTTTCAGAAAGCCTTTGCGCACTTTCTCATCCAATCCTTTCAATCAAGGACACCCTTCCCCTCCCCAATCTCCTCGCCTTTCAAAACTTTTGTTAACATAAGACGGTTTTATTACCGAAATCGTTTTGGCATTTCCTTTGAAGAACCATCATGGGTTCCGACACTGGGCTGTATTTGTGACACTGTACTTAAACCGCAATAGCTCCGTTTTAAAAACCAAAGTATAGTGGTATAAGAACGTAGTCAGAAAACCAGGTGAGCTGTTTTCAAATGTCAATTTTGCCTAGATTCCGTAACCTTTTCCCAAAAACAGATTTTCACATGTGGAGTATTCTGCAATTATTACCATTTAACTACACTGAGAGAGTTAAATACTTATCTTAATATCAAGTGTCTCTGCCTTCCTCTTTAATCCCCTTTAAACGTTACTATTAATTGTGAAGAGTATGTATCGTATTCACTGTAAGCTATAGGCTGTAGTAAACAAAGCATGCCCTAGCAATAGGCGTAAAGTTACGTACTGATTTGGCGACATGACTGACGAACATGACAATTGCTGCAACATGTTCTTAGCTGCTACGGTCTCAAGCAGGTCAGATCCTTTCAAACAGAGATGCAATGTTCGACTTAATCCGGCAGGCTTGGAAATAGGCACAGTTAACCCTCAAAAATAAGCCCTATACATCCAATTTTTCATGTTTTGCGCACAGGATCTTTAGAACTAGAAGATTTCAGTAACTGTGATTTTGCGGGTGTATAAACATCAAGGTCATGTGGCACTCTATGTGATCTGCTATTCGTTGCCGACCGTAATTCTTGCACGGCCTAATGGCACGTTCGTGACCAGCTATGTTCAAAAATTTTGGCTATTTTACTCAATACCTATAAAATGTGCACCGTGCGGGGGAACATGTACTTTCTTCTTAGTTGTATATTTTTACGATTTTTTTTTTTGAAATTTTACAAGTACTTCCCTGAGAGGGATCACGAAACAAGCGAATTTTGAGCTTCGGCCCACCATCTACAGTGGGCAAAACTAGTAAACGCAACACAACTTTCCAGTGATGAGCGTAGCCGGCAACTGCTGTTGGTCTGTCTGATGAAATTCGTCTATTTTGCTCACAAATCCGACCAATGAAATGAGTTGTTAAGTGGTTGATGTAAGATAAGCTATCTCATTTGGGGAGAAATGGGAGGGTGCCCTGTCTTAAATGTGATTTAAGAACGACGATGACGTCATCATAGTGACTGAGCGGACCGAGGCAGCAGCCGAGGTCCCTGCCTTTGTGATGACGTCATCGGAGGTCCTCAATCACATCTGAGACCGGTTGCCCTTCTTTTATCCCCATTCAAAAACACTTTTAGAAATACACCTGAAAGACACCAAAAAGTAACTTTTCATTCTCCCTACTCTTTTTGGCCCTATTATGACGTTATGACTAGCATGAACTAATCATCGATGACAGACTAACATTACGTCGAGACCGATTGTCGAATTGCATCGACTTGCCAGGTAGACTTCGTTTAATTTTTGAGAACGTTATTACACAAGCTGACGATCAAGTTGATGGACTGAATACAAATATCATACATCGCGTTAGATATGTGGCTGAGTATTAAAACGCCGGAAACTAACTTCTAGCGTGCTATTGTTTACATGTTCTACGCTTAGAAAGGTTCACAGTACGGTAAATAAACTGTTGTGCAGTTAAAATGTACTGCAGTTTACTGTGAAATGAATGTAGTGTAGCCATTAGCGGCTCGCCATAGGGGCACGGGGGCGCCTGCGAAGTTTGCAAAGCATAGTCTTCAAAACCTAAAAAAAAAAACATGCAATTCCAGACGGTTTACATACAAAGTATTTCTAAATTTAGACAAAATCATCGCTATCTCTTAAATATCACATATTATTTATGAAGTTGTGTATATTACCAATTACTATTGCAAAGTTCTCCATAATTTTCAAGTATGTATTTTGCCATTATTTTAAGATTCGACCTAAGTTTACTCGACCAATGGTTATGTTAATTAATATTATTTGAGTCTTCATGATTTCAATTTTTCAGGATCGTATTTATATAGCTTCCTAATGGAGGATTTCAGTTTGTGATAAAGAAAAATGATAAAATGTCACACTGTCTAAACAGGGTAGCCATCGTCAGTTGGCACGTAGAGTGCTAAGAAATTACTTTTGCTAAAATGACTCCTAGACCATTGCCGGAACGTAAGTTGTAAGTTGGTTCATGATGACTTTGGTTTTATTCTATTTTCATAGGTCGAAATTTTCTCAGTTTCCAAAAAGGTGAATATGGAAACGTTTATGTGGTAAAATCACTGAAGCCTTATCCATCGATGGTGGCAAAAGTCACTTATTTTAGTCCTCTAAAGCCGTATGTGTCAGGCGTGTGTGAGGATTAATTCTAAAATGAGGGAATTTTTTAATTCGAAGCTGTACAGTGACTGATCAATTTGGTTGAAAGTTCTAAAGTTACTACCAGTCAGCGTTCAATTCAATACAGTAGAAGCAGTACAGAAGTGTACAGAATAACTAGCTGACTAGGAGGGGCATAAGTCGTGTTTTACCAGGAAGTTTAAAAAAGTTGCCAGAATTCTTTAAACCAAGGGTTGGGAATCTCCGGCCCGCGAGACCATTTGGTCCGACCCGCGAGACAATTCGTGAATGTTATTTAAGTTTCACTTGAAATTAAGTTTATTATAATTTTATCCACCGTACCATTTTCACCGTACAGGCTAATTGCCGCTTCTGGTACTACTCCTCACCGGTTGCACAATCATGGCATGCATTGTAAACATGCCTTTATACATAAACCAAACTTATGGAAAACTAAGCGAGACTTATTTCGTTCGCACCCTATCAGTTCCGGTGGATTGCATGTGTTAGACCACCCGCCCCTCTTTGAATGGGGGATAATATTAAAGAATTGAATAAATTTTCAATGCGATGATTAAAGAAATAAAGTGCCACCAAAAAAAATTCAGCGAGCTGCGCGGGCTTTTTCCTATTTGCTTATTTGTTCTTATGACTCCAAATGGCCCATTATAAGCAAAACGTACTCCACCTCTGTTTTAAAGTATACCATTTCAGCTGGTTTAAAATGAATGCACCAAACAGTCAGTCTAAGCTGTAGCGAGACGTCTGACTATTAGCCAATTTGTATAGGGGATGATCTGTCGTTTGGGGAAGTCCTCTTCCCCTTTGAAAAAACATGTTTCGGAACAGTTCTGAAATGCAAAAAAGTGCTATCATTTCTTCGTTTTGAATTGTCAACATGCTTGCGGTTTTTGTTATTGAAATAAAACAATCCAGAACACTAATATTTTATGGCTTCTTGGCAAAGCTGAAACCTATCGTAACAATGAAACAAACAGCAAAATATTTTAAGGCCTAGCTCTTTTTATACAAATGGATCAAGCAGCTTTGCCTGTTCCAACTGTCTTTTGCTCCGCCCATATGGAGTAGCGATTGACTGATCGCCTGATATGGTTGAAATTATCTTCAAAAATAGACCATGGCTGTTGCCGGAGATTGTTTCTTTAAAAAGAGCTTTTGAAAACTATTTAGGGCATCTCTGTAATACATAATAATAACCATGCTCCTGCCTTACTATCCGGAGTGGATCATTGACATTGCGTACGGACTTGATTCCCCCAAACAAAGTTTTTTAGAGCCGTCTCTAGGTGTAGCATTCATCTACTGCCGACATTTGATAGCAAGCTAACGTAATTGAGTTCAAGACCCAGGACAGAGACGGTGATTTAAGCTGTATGGGTAGAAGGATTATTAATTAATTAAGCCTCTTTGGAAGAGATTCATAGTGGTGGTAATTTTGAAAACCTCGAATAAAGATTAGACAAGGCCTAGCTTAACCTATATGCAACGTTAGGCTAGTCCAGAAGTAGTTCGTAACAATAAAGACCGTGCTAGCTAACTGTTAACAGTCTTATCATGTTTCATTGTTGTTAGCGGAATTGGTTCAAACGTGAAACCTGACGCTACCAGTGCAACCTTTGCTTACCGTTGCTATGCATGTCATAGTTATATATATATATATATATATATATATATATATATACGCTGGCATTAGCAGCTTAGAGACCAAGATCACTTTTATTTTATCACTCCAACTTAAGTAATTCATGAGCATTTATTTGTGGAATGATCCATGACTGCATTGTTTTTCAATGATTATAGTTTTAGGCATTATGGTAACTTGTGTAGAGCTTGCTTGATAGGTTGTCCTTTCTCAGACACTACTATTATGGGTTATGTTGCTATTGTAACCCATCATTGACAAAGCATAGTGCACAGTGCGGTGGTAACAGTGATATTCAATTCACCTTAAAGTAATTCTAACTGTCAAAGGTCAGTCTCGAATGCCATTCGAGACTGGTCTCAAATAGTGTTCAGCCAATGAGAAGGCAGGAAATCAATAATTGTTCATCAATAAAGGTTAGGTACCTAAATGTTAATATAATATTTTAATTTGAAGATTCATGTCTCTTTTCGAGTGTTTATTTGAGTTGTAGCGAGGCTAGGCCTAGTGTTAACAGGTAGTAGTAGCCTACTGTTGTCGATTTATGCTCTCTTAGCATCTTCGTAACATTAAGAGTTCAGTGATTTGGTGTTGGCAGCAGAGTTAGCTTAAGGTTTGACCGTCAGAGTTTATTTATAAAGTATTGCTCGTAATCTAGTTTCATTATGTGCAATAGAATCGACTATTTTACTGCCAGCCTGAGATTACGACCCTCCCTGTTAAGTATATAGTTCGCCGAGCTAATGCTTATAGGCTAGGCCTGATGACAAATCGTAAATTTTCGAAGTGTATTAAGGCCTGTAGCTCTGATACGTTAGGGATGTTGTTGCTTCTGACTGTTAGGGAGTGATGTCTTATTTCAACTTTAGGCTGTAGATCTGCGTCCATTAAAAAGTGAAGATGACACTCTGTACTTACCTGTGAATCCTTATGTGTTGATCCCCTCCTACTGTGCTAGGGTTACTTAGGGGTTTCATTCCTCGTGACCTTAGCTGTCAAAAGTACTTTCAGTTTATTTGTAACTAAGGCAAAAACATCTTAAGAGTACTTTATAGGAATTTGTCTTTTTCGGTCAAGCGATGTAAAGTTAACTGCTTCAAAGGTTTCGGCCAGTCTGGAGTACGCTAGTAGTGTGTGGGACCCATACCACACTTACAGGATAAGCTGCATAAGCACAAGTGGTGACATGATTATTTATATGAGGGGTTTTCCTAAGTTTAACCCTACCAAGTGAAAATGGGACGATTTTGGAAGATTTTGGACGACGTTTTATCGTCTTCCAATTTCGCTCTACACTTTTTGGACGATTTTGTAGGAAAAATCGCTGCTTTGGGACGATTTCGTGAGGTTAAAAAGGAAGAGAGAAATGCTTTTGGGGGGGGGGGTGAGTGGGCAATCGGCCAACTGTTTCACCTTAAAATGGGTATTTACTACCTCAATTATTGCCGGTTACTGCTGAGGGACGAATTGAGCTGTTTCTTTCATGACATGAAGAAACCTAGAAGGTAATTATATAGATAATGTTCTACAACGGAATAGTCCAGGCAATCAAACTGGTAAGTATAACTGTCCTTGACAATTCTTTAATGGCAGGACAATTTTTGAAGATTTTTGACCATTTTGGATGATTTTAGACGAAATCGTCCAGAAGCAGTAAGATTCATTACAGGAGCCTATGTTTAATGGCCTGTATAAGAAAATTGACACCTAGATGGATCCTTTTGTCCAAAGTTGCCATCTTGGGAACGCGCCTGGGTTGGGCCAATGTTCCCGAAGAGAATTTTGTAAGAAAATAGTGTCTCAGATGCAAATGGTGTTTACATTGGAATGGATTTGAGGTTTAGAACTTGCCATCACGTAAAATTTCTCCTTTGTTTGCATGACAAACATGCTTTGAAAAACGTGATTGTGTGAAATGCCTTAAATACAAAAATATATTTTGTAAGACTTTGAAGTAATATGCTCCCAAATTTGCAGTATGTATAAAATTTTGGGATGAGACTAGGCCTAATGAAAGAAGGTTTCATCTAAATTTTGCAAAAGTCTGTATGGTTAACACGCGAAGAATTGCTATCTTTGGTAAAACTTTCAACTGGTTATATGGTAAGAAATTCTCATTTTGACTACGAGTTTGAGCTGTAATATGGCAACCCTCCAAGGCTGGTGTCTGAACAGTCGAACAGACAAACACCCTACCTCTCTACCCAAGATACTGTTTGACTTGATCACCTGATTTTAAAAAAAACAGCAGAAAAAGTAGATAATAATGATTCTTTATTGCATTTGTCTAAATGCAAGAAAAAATCTAAAAAAATAAGCTTATTATCACTGAATTGAGATGTCTTATCGGTGAAAGTTGCACTTTTCAATTAACACGTGCATCATAACACTTATATATTCTTAGCATTGTTATCACTGTTTGTAATCAAATACTACTGTGTTGTTATCGTTTTAGAATATCCTTGTTGACTTTCATTTTTCCTTTCATATCTTTTTCAAAATGCAATAAAATGTTTAAATTTACACTGAATTTTTTAACTGAAGTCATGGTTTTCCTGTGTACACTTACTAACCACCATAAAAATGACAAGTAGGGTTAAATGTCTCTGCAAATAATTATATTACTTGAATATTGAAACCAGGGACGAAACCCAAACCAACATTTCAACTGATTAGTAAACAAACAAACCAAAGTACTACACTTACTTCTGCAGAAGATTATCTGTACTCGTTTTCGGATATTATAGGTATTTACAATGGTTTGTGAAATCAGTACATTAAGTTTACTCATTTTTGTGAGAACTTTAGTTTTCCATGTATATTTTAATGCTGACCACCAAAAGGGCACTTGAACGTATTATTTCTACCCCTAGACTCGGAAAACAATTTTCTTTATTTCGAAACTGTACCTTCCATCTTCATATTTAATGTCAATTAAAAAACTGCAGTCAAGGAAAGGCAAAATAGGTCTTCCGTCAGTAATAAAGAGGGAAAAGTATTTGATTTACCCTTGAATGTGTTGATCGCTGTAGACAGATATAACTAAATATTTACTGTTTGAAAACTTTGAAAAAGCGTCGATAGGTAAGAATAGGAAGAACAGAATGTATTTGTTATAATGCATACTTGTTAATTTTAACATATTAAGAAGGTTGTCTTTAAAGCCTGTATATATTTAGAGTATGTGCTTCGATTTCAGAAATTCGTAATCATATTTCTTGAAAAAAGCAGTTCCCTATTTTGGAAAAAAGATGACACTAGTCTGTTTACTGATGAGACATATCATACTTTCAGTTTATTGATTCCTTGCCGAAGGCAGGCAAGGAATCTATGCGATGGTGACGTAGTGTGTATCTGTGTGTATGTGACGCTAAGTTTGTAAACACCATATCTCATGATAGCAATGGCCGACACGTTTTTATTTTTGGTATATAGATTTGTCATGTTCAGAGGGAAAACCCGATTGCTTTTGGTCGAGGTCAAACGTCCTTTGAGGTCGCCAGAGGTCAAAAATGGTCAACCTTGTAAACACGATATCTCAAGATAGCAATGGCTAATACTTTTCATATTTGTGTATAAATTTGTCATGTTGAGGGGAAGAACTTTTTCGGTGGAGGTCAAAAGTCGTTTGAGGTCATCAGAGGTTAAACTTCCTAAACCTTGTAAATGGCTTATAAACGATATCTCAAGATAGTAATGACCGACACTTTTTATACTGGGTGTATAGATTTGTCATGCTGAGAAAAAATCCTGTTATTTTGGTTGAGGTCAAAGGTCACCAGAGGGCAAAAACCGAAAACCTTGTAGACAATATCTTAGGATAGCAATAACCGACACTTTTCATAGTTAGGGTATAGATTAGACATGTTCAGGGGAATACCTATGGTTTTGGTGGAGGTCAAAGTTTATCTGAAATCACAGGAGGTTGAACTGTGAAAACTTTATAATTGTTTCTGACGGAGGTCAAAGGTCATCTTGGGTCATGGGGTCAAAAACTGAAAGTCTTGTTAACAAGATATCTCATGATAGGACGCTTGGATAGATTTCATACTCAATATATTTATGCCTTAAGGTAAGAAGAACGACCATGTTGTCTCCTGGTGAAGGTCAAGTGTCATTTAGGCTCACCAGGGGTCAGAATCTGAGAACCTTCTTAATACAATTTCTCAATGTAGGAAATTTGGGTAGATTTCATACTTAGTGCATGCATGCGTTATGCTTGGAGAGAGAACCTTCTTGTTGTTGGGGAAGTCAAAGGTCATCTGCGGTCACCAGAGGTCGAAAAGCAACATTTCCCAAGAATTCCAAAGAAAATCTCAACATTCTCCACGGCGAGAAACCACAAGGCCTTTTGGCTTCCTGGTTTGATGACATAAAAGTAAGCGAATCTGGAAAACTAACTAGAAATGGATTTGATCTGGAGACCTCCCACTTTGTAATATGGGACTCCCTACCACTAAGCCATTTATGTTTCAAGCCTAAAACGTAGAGTTTCCGGCAAACATTAAGTCCATTACTTGGTAACCAAACAAGTGACAAAATGGAGATCGTGGCAAAGTGTTTAGTATTTGACTCTTCTTTCCTAAATCTTGAAAATGTCCCACAGAGGTCCCATATGTGTTTCCCATCTTTAGAGTTGTACTGCAAATGTCCAAAACTTTGACAGATGCAATGATGGCAGTTACAAAGGTAAATTAAAACAAAGCAAAACAAACCTGATAGACAAGCAAAACACTTGAGATGTTATTGATCAGTGTAAACTAAAAGTTTAGTAGTATGTAACAGAGGGAAATAACCCTATGAACATGTATTTTTTGTTGGAAACGTGAGTAAAATGCTGATGGATTGCAAGATAGGCCGCAAAATTTCCCTACCTTCGGTAACTAGAGGACCCATCTGTGAGAACTACATTGGTCATTCAGTTACCCATGGCGAAAAATGTCGATCTTTCAATATTCTGCGATGTGTCATTATACATTTAAAGTTCTTTACTTAAAATTCAACATCAAGAAATCTTTAAAATTTCCCGGGTTATAACTTATTACTCTCTTTTGCTTGGGCATATCTTCAGTCCTGCGGATTTAAAAAAAGAAATAGCTATGGCATTTGAATCCCACGAAAATGTATGATAATCAATATCTTTACTTATCACCTATCTTCCTTTAACTAATAAAAGGCTGAGTTAATACGTGTTTCCTGGTTGTTTCATTTCCCTGTAGATGTTGAAAATATCTTACAGTAAAGTCGTCTTACGTAGTGATTTTCCTGTGTGAGCACACGCAACCTTCTCAGCAACGCACAACTGTAATGCAAGGTCTTTCGACTTTTAAGGCATTCGTATTCATATGTAAACTCAACTTCCGACCTACTCTCTAGTACAGCTGTGCATTATGTTTAAACAGTTGAGAAGGAAGTCTGTGCTTATCTGATACTTGATCGTTGTGCACAACAAAAAGATTTTCACCTGCGTTCTTTATTTAGTAGTAGTCGTCGTAGTCGAAGTCGTAGTCGTAGTAGTAGTAATGTGGCCTACGCTCCGCGTAGTTCCGCAGAACTTTAAGGGCAAGGTGGTTCGGGGTAAAGTAGAGAGTCGTTGTGCAGAAAATGGATGATGGAATGGATGAAATTTGAATAGAATTTAGTTGGGGACAATTTGGAGCGCAATAAGATTAGTGATCCATTTGCAGTAATGTAGTTGAAGGTAACGTGAAGTAGTGGAGGTGTGTAAAGATGTGGGTAGATGTGAGTAGATGCGGAAAGGCTAGGCTGGATGTGAGGGACAATGTAAGATGTAAAAGGACTTGTTCTGAACGTGAGATGTTCTGTTTTGAGATGGACATGCCTAAAGTGGTGTGTGGTATTGGTAGAGAGCAGTGTGGCAGAGATGTGAACTGTGGTGTGGGAGAGTAGTGAGTAATGTGGATCAGATGTGATGTCGTATGTGTACGGGTGGAGTGAGTGTCGTGGAGGTCGAAACCAAGGGAGGCTTGTTACCGTAAAAATTGTTTCAAAAGGTTAAAAATGTAAAAAACGTGGTCTGTGCTGAAGGGCGGGGAGGTCTGTGGTCAAGTCGGAAAAGTGGTTCGGCAAGGAAGAAGAGCGGGGAAGTCCGTGTCAGGGCAGAGAGAGGGTCAGTTTGGATGGAGAGTGAGGAAGATTGAGGTGGGGTAAGGGGGTTTAGGTTGCGGGCATGGAAGCCTTTGAAGTGTCAGTGGCTTAGATTAGGTTAGATTTACGTTTAATTTTTTTGGAGTGGGAGTAGCTGGAGGCAAGGGAGTGTAGGCGATTGTGAATCGAGGGAGTGTTAGTAAAGTAGTGTACGTTAGTTGAAGTCGTCGAGCAGGGCAGGTGGAGGCGGTACTAAGGACGGAGTTCTGAAGAGTTTGATGTTTGCGTAGTGAGGTGTTGGTGAGGGTAAGAGTGGCGGGGCAGCCTTAGTCGGAATTCTTCGTGCAGTGCATGATATTGCTTTGAGACTTTATCTATCGTTTTCCGAAAAATTCTCTCATGAATCTATACATACAACTAAGGGTGGAGAACCAACCTGCTCACAAGGAGCTACTACCCGGTGAGTGCAATACTAGACAGGCCAGGCTCTCAAACGTGTGTCTCATCATAAGGCAGAGTGGTGATCTCAGTTTACACTGAGATTGTTTAGTCAGCAGTATTAGCTAGCAATCAGTGCAGTAGCTATCGCAACTGTATTGGACTTTGAGGAAACAATTAAAATTCTTCAAACGACTCGAATACTGTTGTTTATCAGATTGAACGGTTTAGCGCCTCATCCTAGGCATCCACGCATAACATCCAGTACCTCGAAATGTGTCATGCATCCATTTTATTCCTATGATTCTTCAAAAAGTGTGTTGTGCATTCATCTTTCACTCAATTTGGCACTTTGCCTACTTTTTGATACTGGAAAATTATTTTAAGAATACGTTCTAAAATTGTGATTTTTCAAACAGTGTGTCACGAATCAATGTTTTGGTCGTGATCCTTCAAAATGATTGTTTCAGGAATGGATCATACACTGCAGTGGGGCGCGTCCATATATGAAACATTGTTTGATAACCAAAAGTGAGCTCTCTAGGTGCATCACTTCATGTGAGGGTACATTGATCTTTCAGGCAAGGTGTTTAACTTAATATGGTCTGTATTTATCGACGTGTGTTATCTATGCATGATATGACTATAGCTCTGCTGAAGTAACAGTCATCTGACCCATAGCGATCACCAGAAGTGAATACCAAGCTTACAAGTAGAAAGTGTACAAGACTCAAGCGACGTATGAAAGATGATTTGAAAAACTTTCTATCATTCACCATCTTAAAAGTACTTGAAGCTCCATTACAGCCTCCTTTAGCAATTAACGCATTGCCTATAGGCTTGCCAAGAAGTCCCCTGATAAAGACATTGCTGACAAAGACGGCGCAGAAAAGTTAGTAAACAAAATTGCACTCTGATCTGCTGTTTAACGTTTCCCTTCTCAAGTGTTCCACTGCATCATAGTATTTCACGCCAATGATTAAAACTGATATTTATAACTTCGGTTTCCATGGTATAGATAAAAGGGATTTTGGTATAATTTTAGTAAGACCCTTCAGTTCCACCCAAACGGTACCTCTGAAGCGGTGCTGCCCCGGGTGAGCTAGGCCTCATGAATGAACACTTTCACCCAACTGAAATACTTTCGACCCCAAATCTTATGGGTTGTCATGCTTTGCTCTATTCTAGACTGGCTTAAAGGAAAAGATTCTCCTCATAATTTTAGCAGGTCAAAAACCAGGAAGCGAATGAGTTCTGTAGAAACGAGTTATAGAGTTAATTAGTGTTGAAACTCTAAACATAATTGTTGCAGCGCGATTATATGCTGAATGCTACATAACATTGAGCAATTGCAGCAGACACTCATCACCACAGTTACATTTTTGGTAAGAGATAATCAAAGTTCTCAAATTGACTGCTCTTTGATTGACATTAATGTCAGAAAATTCAAAACCTAGAGAGTAACTCACATTTCACTGCATGGAGATATCATTTTTATTACATATTGAGATTCTTGTAGGCTCGACAGATTTTGACCTGGTTTAGCAGTAAACTAGTTTTGTTTCTGAATAAGAATGAGCTTAACACAGTTTTGGAAGGTGCTAGTAGTACCTTAGTTGAGAAACTTGGAATTGTCTTGGATGTGGAAGTTTGCCCTTTAAAGCAGTGGCCTAGCATATTTGATAACGACGGGTGTCATCTTGTAACGATAATGTGTGTGTTAGTGCAGTGGAAACGATATGAGCCGGCCTGTCCCACATAAAGTAATTGCGGGCGAAGTCGGCTTTTAGGAAGTAAAGAAATTGTTTTCCGTAATTAATTAAGTTACAAAAATATCATTCATCCAACTGTGAACTACATTTAAGGGGAAATCTATCCTAAATCCTTATACAGATCCCTTGGCTATTTATTCAATTGATGTTAATAAATCAAAGAAATGTTTTCAGCTGGCAACTGAGGTAAGACAGCCACTTTTTGTACTTAAACACATTGCAGGTTTAGATCAACCGATTGCTTAGCACTGCACGTGGCCTAGTTTCTCGGGCTTTGTCAAGTAGTAGTAGTAGTCCCCACTTCGCGGCTAAGATTATGTTAAGTATATATTCTGTTAAGCTTGTTTAGAGCGGGACCACGCATAAAAGACCAATCATGTGGAGGTCTGAAGGTAAAGAGGTTGGTTGTTTCAAGGTTAACCCTTGAGATCGTAACTCCATTTAGGAACAGGATTACTTCGGAAGTAAACATATGATTTTCTCCTTTCGGCCATTCACCAGATAATCGAGGTTACTTTGGAAATAGTAGTAGTTCCCATGATACAGAGGGCTGAAGGCCAAGAGGTTGGTCATATAAAATGTTTGTGAAACTTGGGGGAAGAATTTTGACTCTCATATGAGAATGAGCATGAAACCAAAATATTACTTTTTCTTCATTTCCTTGAAAAATATGGGATTTGGACACTTTTGAGCAGTTATATCTCTATAAGTATCACACAAGAATCTCACACTTTCATGAAATAGGCAGCCTAGTCACTCAATGGTCTACAGAAAGAATTTTGACTAGCTTATGACAATGAGCACTAAAATAACGTAAACCAAAATATTGCATTTTCTTCATTTCCTTGAAAAATATGGTCTAGGGGACACTTTTGAGCGGTAACATTTCTACAAGTATCATACAAGAATCTCACACCTTCATGAAATAGGCAGCCTAGGGCCTCAATGGTCCATAGAAAAAAATGTGGAGTAGCATATGATAATGAGCACTGAAAAAATGTAAACCAAAATATTGCATTTTCTTTATTTCCTTGAAAAATATGGGCTAGGGGACACTTTTGAGCAGTAATATCTCTTTAAGTATCATAGAAGAACCTCACATCTTCATGAAATATGGGTTAAGGGGCATTTTTGAGCAGTTATATGTCCATATGTGCTACACAAGATGTTCACATGTTCCTCAAATCTGTAGACTTGTGCCTCAGAAGTACCTGAGAATAAGGTTTACTTAAACATTTCATCAGGCATGAATTACAGGAAACCCAAGTATTGTAAATTCTTCATATTTCATCCCAAAAATATGGGGTTGAGACCACTTTTGAGCAGTATTAAATATCTCCAAAGTATTATATGATACATTAAAATATCCATGGAATTGGTATTGGAGTGCCTGTGTAGTACATAGAAAACCTTTGATTAGCACATATTGAATAAGTCCACAATATATTTTGATCTAAGTTACAATTTCCATCTTTGTAAAGTTTATTGTTCTTCCAAAGACTGCGGGAACTTTTGTGAAAAATATGAAAATTAGACTAATGTTTATTCAAAATGTTAGGCACTGTTGTAACATCAATGTTTGAGGAATCAATCGAAACATTGTAACAAACAATGACACCACTTACTGATATGTTATTATAAGCTTTTCGCCAACTGATGTAAAGATACTTTTACAATCTTCTAGGTTAAAAGAAACAAAAAGATAAGATAGCAAAAGGTTTTGAAGATTAGAAGACCGGCTTAATGGTACCCTAGACCCTAGGTTTATTGATCAAGCTGTTTAAATTGGCAACGTCAATACCGGTACTCTCCTTTATTTAATAAGGCGAGATTGTGCTCCATAGTTGGTTAACTTAACAATCATTGCACAATAGTTTTTGTGGTTCACAGATCCGGTTCAGTATCATTTATCTACACCATATGCTAAGATCTGGATTCTACACTTGAGGATAATATTGTTCGTAGCTTCGTAAGAGCGTTCCGAATACTTGCAGCTCTAACGTAGTTTCTACTAGTCTTTTATTCATTAACTTCAGCTTTTAGTTGCACAAGGGATGTCAGGGTTTTTCAATTTGCTTCTTTTAAGGCTTCCATATCTTTGGAGGTTTTCTCGAGTTGACACCCTATTTCATGAAGGCGACCAATATGTTGATCAAGTATTCTTACCAGCTCGTCAGTGAAAGACATATTAGCTTGTGTTCATTGCAGTGATTTTAAGAGATTGCATCAGGGCCGTAGTAAAACAGCCCCGGACCCACGGACAAAAAGCAGAGAGGGGCCCTAAAACCAATGATAACACAACCCGTTTGCATTAGTGCTCTCTGGTCATTCACGCAAATATTCACGACTTCACAAATATACAACGTATGGTACGGTATTTGATGCGTTTCCTGTTGTCTATCGGCAGTTGTAACTCTATACAATAAAGCCATATAAAAGGCCGAGCCAAAAACCCGAAATTTTTATTTTTGTTGATCTCGGTGGGGATTCCCGGACTATCCAGCCCCCACCCCCCCCCACCTTGAACACTGTAAACTGTCCACCGGCTTGCTGTTAGCCTGCTCTTCAGCTATTAGTCTGATTGGTCAAAAGAAACTTGTTATAAATGAGAAACTAATCCCAAGGGGATAGGAAAACCAGACGGAACTTGAGAACCGTGTGAAAAGTAAATTTCTGACTTGAGCTTAAATCAGAAAGTATTACAAGATCAATAACAAAATAGTTGGCTTAAATGTAGTTGACAAGCTTAAATTATATATTCCCTTTGGTCGTAAACCTTACGAATCGTGTGAACTGTAAATTTCTGACTTGAATTTAAATCAGAAAGTATACAAAATCAAGAACAAAATGGTTTGCTTAAATTAAGTTGACAAGTCTAAATTATATATTCCCTTTGGTCGTCAAATTTTGCAAAATACATGAGTTATCCTCAAAAAAAATGCATGTGGGATAAAAGTTTAGGAAATGTTATCGAAACATGAAAAGTATAAATGTTGAATAAAATAGATGGTGCAAGGCAGTTCAGGCAGGGTGGCAGGATGACGTTTCTAAGGGGAAAATCATTAACGTGTTTTCAAAAGGACTAGCCTCCAAACTTATTATGAACGGTGTAATCATGCATTGGAACAAAACAGTTGGGAGTGGCAGAAGTTTACATAACTGATCATGTTCACAGCATGAACACTAAGAAGTAAGGATTAAACATCGAAAGAATGAACAAAGGGCATGTGTACATTATGTTCCTAGTGCAGACTTTTCTCAGAAAAAAATCTATGAGTAAAGTGTTACTGAAACAAGATCGTGTATGTGCACGCAGAATCACAATATCTGGTAAAATTCTATCTACAAGTAAGACTTGAACAGCCAACAACTGCATGCAAGATAGTTTGACAAATTCTTAAATTTTATTAGCTTTCAAAACGTATTTCAAAAATTTGCCATACATTTGCATGCTAAAAAGCCAAATGTGCTAGAAAGAACTGTTACCGAAAATGTTACTAAAGTTGAGTAAATGACTCCACATGAACTATGGGAGCACTGTCAGTTTCACCATTTGCGATAAGCCTTTTTTACATGGTAACTAGTGTTGTTCATATTCCAGTTAGATTCTAGTAGACTGTGTCAGGTCTCTAACAATCCACACTGACTTATCACCCAAGTCTTACACAATTCAATGAGAGTAATGATGGTTCACGTTTAAAGATGCAGTACAATTATCACCAAAAGATGCAAAATCCTAGAAGTAGTGACCATGAAAAATCAATTCTCAAGGTAATTATTGCATATCTTCACAATATTAGGAAGTCCTCTCAACATAATAGGACGTGAAGTGAACACCATGTGATCATGAATGCAGGCTAAGTAATCAATATCTGCCTGTTACCGCAGCATCCGTTGACCGACCATCTGTTACTTGGACAGGCGCCTCTATGTAAGTCTCTCATTTCGTTCGTGTCTGAAAGACTTCTCATCAGGAAGGGTTCAGCTATATTGTGTTCAAAGAAATGTTTACTTTCCTTCGAATATCTAACAAATATGAGTTTAAGCCTGTTTAAATCATAGACACCTTGCAGAAAACCATTACATAATATTTGGATGACATATACTAATGCCATCAAGAATTTCCTGTTTGGGAAATAGGCCAGCCCATTTTGAAATACTTTTACGGTGATTTGCACTAAGCGAAAATCTACTTTGCTTATATATCCTTTGAAAATGAGACCATTTTGGAAGATTTCGGACTACCTTTTTCGTCTTACGTGTTTGTCCTTCGCCTTTCGGTCGATTTTGATAAGAAAAAAGCTGCTTATGGAAGACTTTTCAAGCTTACTAAGAAATAAATGTTGAATTGTGTCATCGGCCAACCGTTCTACGTTTAAATTATGATTTGGTACCTTAATTATACCTGCTTTCCGTTCACTGACACACGTTATGGTATTTTCCAAAACACGAAGTCGTTTATTCGATACTGTTTTACAATTGAATAGTCCAGGTGGCGATACTGAAATGTATAATTGTCCTTCACAATTTTAATGGCAGGATGATTTCGGGAGGTTCCGACGAAATCGTCCAAAATCAGAAATTTGAATCCCATTTTTCCCTGGGATAGGTAGACTAGTTGTCCTACAGAATAGATGGGAGTCTTTTCCAGTTTGTAGTAATGGTGATCTTAGCATTTTGCCTTTACTGATTATGGTGCTAATTGGTCAGTATTGTCTGCAACAAGTGTTCAATTCGTTTCTCCAAAAGATTAACGTACTCGCTGAAACAGTGGGAGAGTCCTAGTATCAAACTGAAGTTCAAAGTTGTAAGTTTAGGAGGTTTACGTCCATAAATGTTTTACGTATGGGTTGTAGAGGGAACGCTGCAAAGGCTATCGGTATCACACTGGTTCAGGTTTACCTCCAAGAACATTGAAAGTTTCTGTATATGCTCTTGAACATATTCGCTTCCATTATTGCAGACATCGATGACTGTCCTGTCGATACTAAGTGCAGAACGCGATAAGCTTATGATGACCAGCAGTTGTTATATTTTTTTAAGATCGCCTCACGAATAGTTTTAGCATCAAGACTTTTTAAAGGCTTATAAATAATAAATCTGACAATTTCTTCACATCCAACCAATAAAAAGTTTTACCCTGCGTTAAATGTGGGCGTTGTTTTGAAAACTGAGCTTATTTAATCAAATGGTCGATATGAGTCTGGTACTCTAGCATGAAATTACCAATTTTGCGTTGCTTAAATTAGTTGCTGGCATTAAAGACAAGTTTGGACATAATTTTTCACGACCTGAAACATGTTTCTCATAAACAGAAGTTGCACTATATTGAGGTATGTACTCATGAAACCTTGATGACGATTGAGATCATCGTAAATTCGTAATATTCCGAAAGAATTACTTTCCCATTGTGTCAGGTTAAGCTAACCGTAACATCACTCTAGACTCATGCTAAGTCTATACAAATGACCATCAGACGTGACACTCTGGTGCATATGGTACGGGCAGGCTTAACATCTTGAGGTATATTCCCCATTGCTGGAAACTGTTCGTCTGTATTTTTGTTCATTATGTCATTGCCCCATTTTATATAATAAATTTAGTGATTCCAGGATTCCCTGTACAGGTTTCTGCCAGCCTTAGATGCTGTTTTTTAATGCACAATGAACGAAGGAAAATGTCCGTAATAGTCCAAGAATGTTTCTATGGACTCCACGCATTTTCCCCGAATATAAGGCATTATAGTAGCCAAAGGGGGAGGGGGCTTTGGGAGGTTTGTTGACAACGTATCCTTCTTTAAGATAAAATACTCTGAATTTTTTTACGCAACCGGAAATTAGAATTTTCTAAATTATGGACATTTTCCAGCCATGTATGGTATGTTCCTAAAATATCCCAAAGATAGCACAGTTTTGCATGTAAGTAACCTCAACAAAGATTTCTCAAAGTGTAGGGACACTAAGACCCTCCAAGGATGGGACATTTATGTAGGGACAAAGTAAGGAATTCATCTGTTCTAAAGAAACTTAGGGCGTATGAAACGGGTCTAATTGGCTGGTTACCTGAGGTGGCATAACGATATTATCTGTGCGCGGCTCAACAAAGTAGTTAAAGTTTTACTACTGTAACAGTTGTATAGAATGAAACCGTGCGCGGGGTACGCTCATGGCAACTATGCATGTTAGCCTGGCTTGACAACTTAGCCAGCCAGCAGACTCTTAAGAAGTACGTAGGAACATGGAGCTCCATGGTAAGAAGTAACCTTTGTGACTAACTTGAAAACAGACTTCTAACTGGTGAAGATACCTCACAATACCGTAACAAGTTCCAATTGTGCGTTTGTCTCGTGCAGTAGACAAGTAGAGCGGAAAAAAATTAATAATTTGCCGAATTTTACTATTCAGAAAACGGAAGTCTGTTGTAACACGTTAGTCATTTGTGCCCTTAAAAGGATTTTGAAAACACGGGAAAAAGGTAGGACTGATATCAAACTGCCAGTATTCCTAGATCTACTTATTTGTCTCATTTTCTTGAAACAGTTATTTTATCTTCCGTTGACAACCTGTACGGCCTAAAAAAGAATAACTTGGCATCAATTACTGTAATAGCTTCAAGAAAATTTTGACAACTGAAAAGTTGGCTATACGAAGAGAACACTGCAGTGTTTGTGTTAAGCATTACATAAAATTCTTCATTTTCTTTTGGTGACAAACAACTTTTATCCAAAGAAACAAGTTTTCGTATAATTTCTGACTAGGGTGGCAATATAGCCACAGGTTCGTCTTTGCTCAAATATGGATAACGATTTAAATTTGTACGAGATAATGTGGTCACGATGTACCTGGTCAGGGTAACTGACACCTGAAAATTGCGCCGATATACTTTTATCATGTCCTAGAAACTGATTTCAAAACAATGGGATGTATTATGAACCGCAATATGGGAGCATCCACAGCCAACAATATGGTCCGTCAAGATTATCATTTATGATCTATCGTGTTCTCGATATTTACTATACGACTTCTAGTAATTCCAGACAAACTTTCAACTTCTACTAAAAGCAAAAGGTTTCTTGTAATTATTATGTGATATCAAGTATGGCATACCTCAGTTAACAAGGTTTTTCAGTTTTACCTCTGGTGACGTTATTTGACTTTAAAACTCTACCGAATACGATAGGAGTATTTTCTAAAAATACAGTCACGTTACTACAATTAAGAAAAACATGATTCCTAACTTGAGATGTAATGTTTCAGAGTTTTCAGTTCCTGATCTCAAATGGCCTTTTATCTCCTCCAAACGAATAGTATATTTTCCCTCAATCACCAAAATCTTTAATTCAAGTATGATAAATATCAGGAGACAAAAAAAAAAATAACAAGAAACCGAAAAAGGAATGCTTGCATGTAATTCGAACCCTAGTTCTCAGAATGGGAAAACGAGCATTTATCACTACACCCATCAACGTACACGTTGATTGCGCGTTGTGTTAAAATAAAATAAAAATAAACATCATCATTCACACAAGTCCTCATTATGTTATAAAACTTGAAATTACAAATTTAGTTACAAAATTTTGCCTGTGTTGTCCTCTATAATTCTATCCTTGGTATTGTAAAAAAAACCCAGCCCTACCTTTTTGTTGCTTAAGAAACGACACAATTTGCAGGTACGTCCAACCGTTTATATTTTAGATATCCTGTTTACAGGAAGTTAACAAGGTTTTCATAATTGACCATTCGTAGTGAACTTCCACCAAAACCAAAGCTCTCTCTCTTTCTCTCTTAGTATGACAAATCTATGAAACAATTATGAAAAGTATCCATCTGTGCTATCCTGCTTTTTCGGTTTTTATTTCTGGTGACCCTAAATGACTTATGACCTTAATCAAAAACAACAGGAACATCCCCCGCAATATTAGAATTCTACATTGCCAGTATGAAAATTACAATTCCTAGCTATTTTGAGATAACGTGTTTTCAAGTGGTTAACTGGTTGTTGGTTGTTTCCCCTCCGGTGACCTTAGATGAGTTACGATCCTCATCAAAGCAAAACGGTTCTTCTATACACCAAAAAAGAGACCTCCGTAGACCTTCAATAAAATGTGACCTTTCTTTAAAAACAATTAGATCTTTCTCTTAAAATGACAAACGTATATGCCAATTGCTAAAAGAATCCCTAATTTCTATCTTGCGATAACGTGATCACAAATAATTTTCTCCATAGACTTAGTTTCACCTTCTGTGACCTAAGATGGCCTCTTACTTGTACAAAGAGAGGGTCCACTTTATGAGCATTACTTATGCGCATTGTTAGTATGAAAACCATGCGTGCTTTCCACCTTGAGGTATCGTCCTCATAATCTTTTAGCTTTTTACCTCTGGTTGCCTCAAATGACCTTTCCTCATCCAAAACATAGGCCCCTTCCTGTTATGGTAAAGGGACATACCAAGTAAGAAAAGTATCCATTATCGCTCTCTTCAAATATCGTATTTACAGGCTACAGAATCACAAAAATACATACATACATACACCAGCACGCAAATACAAACACTCACCAGAATGGGTTGCATAGATTCGTTTCGAATTCTGTTAGGCATCGAAAATAATTGGGAAGCTACGTGCTCCTGGATCACGGTATATGGTACCACATGTTTATCGAAAGTCCCAATGACCTGTGTGTGAGTTCCAGTGGCTCAACTATTTTGAAGAAGTACATTACTACCAATGGATAAAAATCGAGGGTACCGATTGGCCGAAAGTGGCGTGGTGCAAATGAGTAACCAATATCACAGAGGGGATGCGAAACCAGATGGAAACTGTATAGCTCGTGTTAAGTAGACGTCATACTTAAATGAAAAGTAGGGCCTACTGTACCATCGTGCTGCAATCCTGTAACAACAAAATTGCTACCCTCGATTGAGTCTATAGGCCTAACTTGTATGCCTCATTCCATTAGAAAGTGGC
>WURT03224736.1:0-26666 GCA_009936505.3 Holothuria glaberrima | reverse complement strand
CGTTCTGTTTTGCAAAATATCATTAGCGTGGTTGGTGGTGGGGTATTGATATTCTGCGAGACGAAACGAAACAAAAAATAGATATTTCCTCTGATATCTGAATAAAGCATTACAAACACGTCCTTTTTGTTCGACCCTAGTGAGTACGTAGGCTTCCGTAGTTTAGTACGCAATATACTTACATAACATGGGTTAGCATAAGATGTCGAGAAACAATAACGCTTCCACCTGTCCACGCCAGCTAATGGACGAGCTGAAAGCGGAAAAACCCCCACTATAATACGCTAATGATATTTTGCGAAACAGAACGAAACAACTGTATACTTTGTTAGACTATTTCACATATACTACTGTAACATCGACGGACACCTTTTATCGGACTACGCGTAGTCCGATAAAAGCTTTCTGTCGATGTGACGCCACGAAATAATAAGTATACATTTCATATACATAGTCCTCTGATACAAATCATATATTTACAGAGAGTGGCAAATTTTTGGTTCCCTCCGACCAGAGATGGAGAAGACTCTAACTAAAACTCAAAAAAATCGGACCGTAATCCGATCCGAAATCGCTGTAGTGTGACCCGCGCTTAAGGGCAGGCGCGTATTATCGAAGAAGGTAAAGTAAGCCTTACGAAAAAGAATATGTTAACTCTTGTCGCTACGGTTAGAACTAGAAATGTACCAATGGAATGTTAGTAGGCGATGAGAGTGAGGTCGCCATGGCAGTTTGAGGTTACTGTTAAAGTGAAACTTCATCCGCCAACTTAAATTTGTTTCTTCAGTTAAAGCAACTCTGCTTAGCTAAATGCAGTACTGCTTATCTTCTGCCAACTCGCCAATGTAGTAGGCTGAGGGGAGATATGCTAACTATCCTTTCTATCTATGGTTTTTAGATGCTTTGCTTTGCTCAGTTTTCTACAGTTGTTACATTGTTCTGTTGATGCAGATGCAAAGGCTTAATTATGTAAGGTTAGTGTTCGAAATGTATCATTTCATATCAATATAGTCGTTCGGAAAGCGAGAAGAATACGCCGACGACTACACTCAGGTGTAAATTCATGCAGTCACAGAACCCAGGAATGATGGGACCAGGGTCGGGGATTAGAGCAAAGTGATCGAAACTTCTAGAACGCCCCTATGCACGTGTTTGTCCTCAAGAAAAGACCCATGCGCACCCCCTCCACTGACTGAGCAGCGACTGGATCGTCATCAAGGGATCTACCCTAACTGACGCCAATGAAAGAGGTTAAAAGGCGTGGGCGTGGGTCGGAACCGTTTTGAGAGTGGACATGCTCCTATCACTTTGCAAGGAGGGCTGTGAATTAAGCCCTTATAACCCGTTCCAACCAAAATTACACATTTGAAAAATACTGAAATGAAATTTTGTAAGTTTCTGTGCAAGTATTCATTTGAAATGAAAGAGAAAAGGTGTTTTCGAGGAGTGAAAACTTAAAAAAAAATGGACTATCAAAGTTTTAGGAATATGATCAAAACGTCAGTGATAATGTATGGTCGTCCTTATAATGTTTCAGAAAGATTTCGTGTGTGGGATTCAGTTGTGCCTCCTTAGTATAGGAGGAGACTGAAATTTTATCCAGCGAAGCCCTCCGTGATTCTTTTAGACATGCGTCTCCTTTTTTTGACCTCCTAATTCGTCAACACCTAATTTACTTACTTGAATCACCCCCTGTCGTCTTATTCGGCGCTGAAATCGTGTATTTCTTAGGCAAAAGGTTCTTAGATGACACCATTAACGTTGCAACTGAATTGTCATCAGGGAGCTGTCATATATACGTCAGCGCACGATATCATAAATCTGCTGGGCGCTTAATCGATTGGATACTGTGCCATAGACATCGATATCTAGAATAAAAAAGGTCGATTCTACTCAGGGCAGTGTAACAGAGTCAAAACTCCGGGTGAGTAGATCATCCGGTCAGAGACTTTACTTGGTCGGAGAGATGACTCTGTTACAACGGTTTGTAACATTGTTACAAGGGTTCATGATGAATGAAATAAACGAGAAGATAGTTTAAATAGTCGTATGTTGTCTCAACTCTTTTATTGCTTTCAAATTCTTCAAATCAACTTTCTTCTCTCCAGTTCCCTCTTTCATTTGAGAAACTTTTTACATACAATAAGTCAGCAACCATTCCACAGAAAGTAGCATATGCCATATGGGTATACAACGTGAAGAAAGAATGACCAAATTTCAATTTCTTTCACTCCACCTTCCATTTTGATGTTTGTACAATAACTTTGTTGCCGAATTAAAATATCTGCTAATCATGCTGACCCCCAAAATAAAAAATCTTGTACTAAAATTTGTCTTCGAATGATGCCAAATGTTGCACCAGATTGCATCTGAGTAGAGTTATTCAAAAATTTCTCAAAGGGGATTGGGACACCCCTTCCCCTTAGGCCCTCCCTAGGACGATCAGTGAACTTTACGCCCCCTCTTTTCAAAAATCCTGGATCCGGCCCTGATCTTTATTTCAGTTTTTATTTCCCACTGTTCCTTTCACATATCTATATAATATACCCCTTTACTAGCAAGCCTGTATTTAGCTTACATAGTTTTCTGTGCTTCCTCTTGAATTTGCACTAACGTCACTTCACCAAGTAGTCTTCCCTTGATTGTTAAATTATACGTCATGATACGGTACAGGTTTTAATAAAGACTTTTCTTTCAAACCCCACCTCATTTCGCTCCGTCGTAAACCTCCCCGTGCACCGTCGTCGGTCTCTGGTCTACAAATTCAACTGATTCCCCACTCGCTCCCCATTGGGTATCCTGTGAAGGCCAGACCCTAGTGCCTTGTGTAGCGGTCAGTCTTAACTCAATAGTAGACAACGTTCCACTTGGTCTAGAAAATTTGAATTACTCAAAAAACTGATGTGATATTGTTGCATTCGCGGCTCAGCATTCCTATCAGCCACCCCCTCTTGGATCCTTAATCTGCCCATGAGTTTACTCTCATTTAGTAGCATGTCTTATGTTCCAGCTTACTGTCCTCTTTTCTAAACGATTGAAAACTGTATGGCGTTTGAGTTTCAGATAACCACTGAAAGTCGGTGACACAGTTGCAAAATCAGCTACCTGCTGCCTTTTAGTTTTTACTTCTCTACTTAATTTTTTAATTGAAGGGGATTTGCTTGCCTAAGTGTCAGTTTCTGACCATGGTGTACTTAATGACATTTTTTGTATTGATTGGCCCGGAAATGAAGATAAGAAAAAAAAGCTCATGATGAATCAATATATTTAAAAACACATTAGTCGTTAAAAAGGTCATACTCAGTAATAGTTTCATAACATAAGAAGTTCGAATTAAAACTTCTACAGGCTCATCACAACGTTAATTTAAACTGTCTTCCACACAAGCTAAATACCATTATAAAACAGTGACATATAGTGAAAGAGTGGGGCGGGGTAATAATAGTGGCTCAGAAGTTATAAAAAATTTAAATGACCAGTATGAACAAGTATTCTGTCAATTCATTTAAGGAGGGACATGGCGACATAGCTTCAGATCGGAGAGGGATGTTCCCGTTCTGCTCCCCCTTTCTACTCCGCTGTATTATTGAGTGTTAGTAGGTATAAGGCGGTCACGGATTAATAAAATCATGACAACCGACAGAAAAGCCACTTTGAATAGCCAAACAAGTATACACAAGTTATGGAAGTTAAAATTATTCGTGATTTTTGTTGTGTGATGATTGTTACTTAGATTGACAGGTCGTTTTTTCGGCTTGAGTGCATTGGGACAAAGACACATTTTACGTTAGTGCGAAAGGGCAAGACCTATAACAATTGAGTGGTTTGCAGAGCCGTGAAAGAATTACGCTAAAGTCATTTCGATAAAATGTAGGAAAATCTTGTGAAAGAGTGTCCACTTCTTATGTGCAGAAAGCGTGAAGGTCAATTTAGAATCAATAGCCACTCGCTGTGTGTAAAATACTAGAAGGTATTTATGGTTTAACTACGAAACCTGCAAGTTCAAGCCCTGTGGTTAGGGCCAAAAAATCCATGCAAATGCCTCCAGTGGTAATAATGCCAGTTTATTTATTTGAAAAAATACTTATTAGAAAAAATGCACCCTTATTTTGTTACAGAAATGGACCTTAATGTAGATGACAACCTGGTACAAGTCGGGGTATAATATTCTTTTCCTAACATTGCAGGTTTACTCCGAGAGTTTTAAAAAAGCGCTCTAAATTTTGTGTTTCGGTAAAAGTTGAAGAACTCACTTATAATTTCGTTTCTTCAAAGACAAAAACACACGCAACCATTTAAACTTGCACACACGGTTTTGCTCTGCATGTGTGGAATGAAGTAAGATCATCCTTGCTCAATCTTTGATATTAAAAATTGCTATTGTAACCAATTCATTGATTGATATTTATTCAGCTACTCGTAAAAACACAATGGAAATGAAAACAAGAGCTCATAAAACAGATAAAAACAATTAAACACTTCCTAAAACTGGTAAATTTACATAAAGTGAAGAAATGACTACTGAAATAAGAAGAAACAGTAGTGACGAATAAGAAGTTAGGATATAAAATATAAAAGTAAAAAGTAAGGAGGTGAATAAAAAAGGTAACTAAAAATATTGAAGAGCATAAAAAATATTGAAGAGCTTAAAAAAAACAAATAACCGCCGAAAACCTAAAACATAAATTCAGAAAAAAAAATAAAATAGTGTCAAATATAGTAGACTAGTTAAAAATAATCAACTGTTATGATGAACATTAAATGCACATCATCTGGGTAGAAAACCCAAGAATCCATAGTAACAATAAAGATAAATGAAAAGATTAAAGACTCATTGCCTAGGTTAACATCATTCATTGTGCCCCAGTCTATCGTATATCAACAGCGTCCGACTCTACAACTTCCGCTAAGGTAATCTGGAGGCAGAATCAGTTTAAGAAAGAAATCTATTTATTTCAAACAGATACAACACTTAAAGAAGGTTTGAATCCCCAGTTCAGTAATTAATTCTTTGCTTGTCTGTTTCGTCAAATTTACACAGGATTTAAGAAGACTTCACAAAACGGAAGGTTTGTATTGTCGTCACAAAATCAGAAAGTTGCTTTCTCTGTGGACACGGCTTTTTGTGTTTGGTTTTTCTTCACAGTTTTATGGTAACTATGTCTGAGCCATTTTTAGACTTCGGGAAACCTTTCAAAATGTAGCACGGGCAATAAATATCAAACATCTACATGTCATCTCATTACTTGAGATTCCTTGATAAAAGCCAATAGTTTCAGTCACTTCAATTCTCAGAGTCCTTATGTCGTACGCTGCATGTGCCCTTAAGCCTTCGGCTGCTTCAATGGTTGCTTCAGCTTTTTCGAAGTGAGGTGCTTAGCTACTCTCCTTTGCGGGGAATGTAAAACTCTTTCACAATAATTTCCTCATCTATTGTAGGTGTGACTGCGGTGGAACGCATATGTATGTGTTCTTGATGTACAATTGTCATTTCTGGGACAGCTTGCAGGCCGCTACGCTACTTGGTCAAGGGAGCTCATGAATCGGGCTAAAAAATGGTTTTTCGTAATCTAGGCTGCCCTCTTTCTCTTAGCATAACATTTGCCCTAAGTTTGACCCTTTATAAACATTGAGTGTTCTATAAGCTGGGCGTAATGGTTATGCATAAACGCAACAACCTTTCATTATATTTTTTTTTGGGGGGGGTCTTGGGAAAAAATTTTGGTTCGCAGTGTTTTTACATTTTTTTGACATTCTACTCAGTGCAATCCACGGAACTATCATCAATTGCCCCTTTTTTTTTAGAGAGAAACACACTGAATCATTCAGGAGTGTATCCAGGAACTTTCAACAGAGAGGGGCAAATTTCCATTTATTTGTCTTGGGGGAGGGGTCTAAGGGTTCCGTTGGAAAAATTTTGCTTCTAGAAGAGGGCTGAAATGCAAAATGGTGCTACATTTGACACATTTTGAAGCATTTTTCCTGAACTGTTTTTCAAGCATGACGGCCAATGGGGCGCACTTGTTGCGCCCCTGGATCCGCCACTGTCGTGAGTCTCACTCTTTTAAAAGTTCGTGATAAGGACGATCCCTCCAGACGGAAATGATCTGTAAAATACTTTTTGAATCCGTCCCTGTTAGCACTGTCGTAGGAAGAGGCAGCACTGTCAAGAGTAAAGGTAAACACTTGTTATTTCTCCCTACACCTTATAGTGCTAGTAACGTAATATGTATTGCCTGCAACACGCCACCATTACGAGTCTGGATGAAATTCAAAGAACAAATTAGTGTTCCCGCGCTCTCCGCTAGCAACACTGACCTTTATTTTCCTTTTACGCAGGAAAGAGACATTTTATACTTTTATACTTCAATTTTCAGCATGATACGTAGCCTTTAAGGACTCCAAGAAAAATTATCTCGTTAAACGTTTATTCGAAACATATCTTTGATTACATGTAATTATTTTGTTCCCACGAAATTATTTAACACTGTAACATCTTTTTTTCAGAGGGCGTCTTGACCACGAGATATGTGAATTTGCGTATGCCCACTTGCAATAAGCTACAACTTAGCATCCAAGTTAGATACTTTTCTGACAAGGCGCCTAATCACCCTAAGATTGTCCATTGGGGTAAATTACGAAAGGTGAGATTTAAAAAAAATTCAAACAATAACCAATGGCGCATAGAGGATTTCAAAAGTGGGGGACAGCAGGACTAAGTAGAAATGTTTGAGGCAAAATGTTGTGAGTGCCCATTTATGGCCTTCTAACACCCCTCCCCCAAGGGGGAGTTGCGACAAACGTTCTAGATATAAACATTACAAAACCAAACAAGGTCTTACTACAGACAGACGCAAATAATTATTTCGTTCCTCCGATTTTTGCTTTTTCACTTAGTAACATCTTTTCGCAAGGCATTGTGACCACGGGGTATGTGAAAATGCGTTAGCCCACTTTCGATTAGTTACAACTTTTCATCCAAGTTTGATTCCTTTCGGGCAAGGCGCCTACTCACCCTAAGATCGTCCACTGAGGTTTATTACGGAAGGTGAGAATGCAAAAATAAAAGCAATAACCAATGGCCCGAAATCTTTATCCCGGAGATCAGCTTGGCCTCCTCCATTCCACTCGACAGGAAGAAGCTCTCACTCAGGGCGATTAGTGGTAACTGAATGCATCGAACGTAGGGGTTGTGCACGCAAGGGTTGTGCACGCAAGACTGACTCTTCGCCCTTCCCCGGGGACCTGCCACGGCGGACTCTAGATATACATTTCCACCCTGGCTGACCGAAGATCACGTCGTAGGCATACAGAATGGTCCGGGCTCACAAGGTCAGTAAGCTGGCTGCCTCGAAGTTCGTATGAAAGACGCTTTCAGCCTTCCTCTATTGCTGCCTCTTTTGCTATCTCACGGATACTCTGACCGCTGAAGCGGCTCTTTACCGTGCCGCCCTTCCCTATCTATCTTCTTAGACTTCCTTTAGACCGCATAGGACGGTGTCAATCTAATACATATTAAATACTAAAGCCGTTATTTAGTCTGCGAAGTGAATTCCCCATAACGTACTGTTAGGGGTATTTATGAGGGAGTATATTTACCACTTGCTACCAAGCGACAGCCCTTCCCACGGGCGAGGAGGGCCCGGCGAGCCAAGGCCCTCCTGGACCATATGCTCCCCTTCTATCCACGTTCCTCTGGATACTAGACTTATTATTATACTAATCAAGTTTTTGTACATAGTTATAAGTTAAACATTTGAGGGTGAGAAAGCCACTTGGCTCATCAAAGACTCTATACCAGAGTGACCGTGGGTGAACACCAGCGAAGTTCGCCTTCTCTCGGGACACCAATTTAAAGTCCCCATCCGACGGACATGAAGTTATCCACTTTTCCAAAAGGCTGGAGATGTCGCCCTTCAAGATCGTTGAGGTATGTACTTGGCGAGGAATCTGATATTAAGCAAAAACTCCACACCGTGATTCTCTACCCTGACATGGCCCAGCCAGGAACTCCTGCATCTGGCCGTGACCGATGCAGCTATCAAAAGGATCTTGGTAGTCAAGTCAATTAATAGTTTGATAAACCAAGTTAGGAAAAAATATCCATGACCCTAATGGGCTTTCGTACGTGGGCTATTGAACTGGCTTTGTATTTTAAACGTGAGAGCACGTAACTATATTAGTTGCTAAACTGTATGCAACCTCTGTATAGAAAGAGCGCCATCGGTAAGAAAAGTTCACCCTATACCGTGGAGATGTTTACTATATATGCACTCTTTAGCACACATGTTTATATCAGTTACATCCATTTTCTGGATAAAAAGAGCACAGTTCAAAAATGATCTAGCTTCTGAAGTAACAAAACATGATGAAGATTTTTAAATGAGAATCAAATCACTCCTTATCTACTCCTCAAAAAAGAGTCGTTCACCGGCAGAGGTTTATATCCGTCAGGTTTATTTCTAATATCGCAGTCACGTGATTAGAACAACTACCATAGAGAATATCGCTGCGATGGATGCATCCTACATGGAAGTAGGTCTCTTTATCTGTTTATAAAGGTAATTGATTCTATGATGGATACCATTGTCCTAAAGACGTCGGTGATTTGCGCAAAGTGGTGGGGTTATTAGTACTGTATACTCTACAAGATGGAAAATTTAATAGCCGGGGAAACAATCCAACTATTCTAGACAAGACAGTAAAAACAATAACGGCATTTTAGGATCTAATTTTTTATTGCCATGTCCTGGGTCAACTCCTTCTGTTTGTCCTTGAGTACGAATCTAGTTTACCAGTCAATGCTATGCAAGTTTACTGAAAAAAAGAATAATCAGAACACATGTCACATTAATCGTTGCAGATTTTTATGTTTTATTATAAAATGGGTAGATGACCTTTTTTTTCGTCTTTTCTAAAGCCTTTGTAAAATTAAAATATGGGTAACTGATGGGTAAAGGGACAATGTGGAAATGTTTAATCAGGATTCCCATCTATCATTATTGTTCTTAAAGTCTGGCACAGGCTCACAGTTTGGTAACGACCATATTGACTCTTCACTCCCTTCGCCGGAGGGGGGGGAGGGACCAAGCCCCCTAATTTTTTCGCCCCCAGAGAAGTTTCAAGTTGCCATTGACTTAGTACATTTTTACTCAATTGGCCCCCTGAAAAAAAATTCTACCCTGGAAGCTATTTTGCCCCCTTTAGTACCTTGTCGGGCTACGGGCCTGCGACTCTCAGCCTGGGTGTGTGTCTTCATTTTCAGGAAATATCTTCTTACTTTTTGCCGTCGCACTGTTTACTTGAGATGAGTGCAGCTTTTCACCCGGGAAACAGAGGTAGGCAATCAAGACATATGGCTGTACTTTTCAAATTACGCTGAATAAAAACACTCCAAATACGCTTTTTCGTCTCATGTGTCTAATTTTTAAATGTCCCGCCCAGTTGTAAGGGAGGAATAAAAAATTTCCGAAAGAATTGGAATTATATCAGTACATTAGCCTTGTCTATCACCCCTAAATTAGTAGGTTCGTAGCAAGACAAGGTACTAAATGAAGGGTAGCTTTAGGGGGCTATTTTCAGAGTGGTCCATACATGAGAAAATGTATTAAAGCAATGTACACCTTAAATTTCTACGAGACAAAAATGTTTTGGGGTTCATACCTCACTTGTTCTCGTTCAGCACTGGTTTGAGCACACAATTTTTAATTTGTACTTGGAGCCTAGTTTTCAGTGATCTCACATATTTAAGGCTTGGCAACCTTATGTAAAGATGATTTGCAACCTTATGTAAAGATGATTTGCATAGTTTCTTTTGGTCTAAATCGATCGCAGGATCAGTTTTTTTTTTTTTTTTTTAAATATTACTGATAGGCCTGTGGCAGTACCTGGAAATTTAGGTAAACTGTACCTAGAACTATTAAATCTTTAAAGCTATCATGAACCTAAGTAAGTAATACTACAATAATAACGTGTAACAGAAAAATTCCAGGGTAAATACGTCACAAACCACCAGTCTGTGATTTTGAAAAACAGACAAGCTACTCAAACCATGCAAATAATTGCACAAATTATAATAACAGCAATCCTTTAAAAGTACGTTCCAGCTATTGGCCTACGAGAGGTAGCCAGCTGTTGGGGAAATACTTATTTTAAGGGCAGATTATTAGAAACAACAGGGCGATTTTCTCGGGTGGGAAAAGGTTTTCTCGGGTTAAAACGGCTCATCCCCATTCTCAAAGGAAAAGTCTCTCCATACGCCTCTCCCTTCTTAGGAATGGGTTTTTCAAAGCATACACCCTTAGTGGGGCATACTTAAGGAATAAATCGCATTTGGCGGACTACTATTGATAAATAAACCGTCTCGACTCCAAAATTGGCAAAATAACAGACGAGGCGAAGCTTATTACATTAAAAGCGCACCCTATATAGCTTTTGGTCAAGCACTAAACGGTCATATTCACCTTTATTTTGGATTGGTTAATGGGATGTGCCCAGTTTAGGTGTGCAAGCCGGTGGGGGTGGGTGGGACTGTAGCCTAACTGGGCTTAAATTTGTTACTTGGTAGCTCGATATATGCTATTTTCGGGAAAACGTGACCAAAGTTTCAGATAAAACTGCCGAAGTAGGCCAAAACGAAGTATTCTTGTAAGCTAATGATACCTCGTACCGCCACGGCTGTTCTCTCTATGTTTGCCATTGCACATGTAAAAGGGAAAGAACTGATACCTCGCGTCGTCACTCACTCGCTCAAATGGAAGGTAGTTTGACAATTCGTCGTCTAATTGATAAGAGTCCGGCTAATCGATGGCGTTATTATTTAGCGTGTTCGATTACTCGCCCTAGTTGACTCGTGTCTGGCGCGACGGCGTTCGATTGAACCTGTGACGTCAGCATTCGCGCTTACTCGCGCCAGGCCCAAGTGAGCGATCCCTCGAGTCGGTTACTTGGGGAAGTATCCCATCGTGCTTTGGGAAAACATGGCAGCTAAACAAACAACACGCATTGGTGAACAATTTCTGAGCATGTAAATACAGTTGGGCAAACATGAAACTTCTGACTTGTAAAAACTTAAGAGGTTGATGTAGGAATGAGTAAAGTCACTCAAGTGTTATTTCTCGAGATTTTCCAAGAGAGCATTGTTTCGAAAAAATGAACGTTCACCGTACAAGTGGACGTTTGTAGTACATACGTACCGGAGTTCGCTCTGCTACGCATGTTTACGGGCTCTGCCATTGACTATTTTGAACCAACTTCTCCGATACTTAGGTAAAACGTTCGTTTATTTCACCCAACTGCGCATGACCATCGTGACCCAAGCCGGAAGGAGTAAGCCAGGGGAAGCAAATCGAACACGCTTAATTGCTAGACATTGTACCACCTCTAGCAATCCGTTATTGAAAATCCTGCAATCTGATTTGTTAAACACTGACCTGTTATTCCACAACACATGGTCAGTAAACGTAAAAACTGATAGATATGGAAGTTTTTCACACATAGGCCTAGACCGTCATAAACCGTCTCGGCTGCATTACAGACTTTGTAAAGACGGGCTTTTCTCTTTATGCAATTACTTTCCATGTATTTTACATTTCTTTGTAGGTTTTACGATTGGTGCTATGAAAGACTAGATTTTTTTTGTAATGTTGGAAATTTGACTTTTGTCATCATTTGCTATCTTTGTTGTTGTTCGCAGCGAGGTTCGATTAAACCGATAGTCTGCATTGCATCATGTAGAAAGGTCTCTAAGCTCTTTTTAAATGTACATGAACAACAAACATTGTCAGAAAAGAAGTCTTGAACATCCCCATTATTACAATGAGGCCCAGGAATTGGTTGCATGAAATCGCCGGGAAAATTGAAAAAAATCAAATCCGTTTTCAAAGCGTAGGAAGGTGTAGCGCCTCTTGATACAAGGGGTAGCCTACTGTGGTCAATTTGGTTTATTTGAACCAAACAATTAGTTTTAAACCAGAAAAAACTAGTCAAATATATGATACAATTTCTGTTCAGGGCCGTCTTGATCACATTTCAATTAATTTTGAGCCGGATGTTTTTAGGGTGCAGTTTTAAACAAATGCTGCTCTATCCTTAAATAATGCAAATACAAAAGACAAATACATCAACAAAAACAAAGCAATAAAGGTGAAGACTGTAACATTGCTGCTACCATCGATTATTTATTTAAAATCTAGACATCTACTTCTCTGATCTAAGTTTATGCCGATGTTCTACCCTACTAAGCACAGAGCCAAACCTGTTTAGTGTCTAAAAGTCTGTTTTAAATGAATATAATTTTTAAAAAGGAATCATCGTCCCTATCACCCAAGTTCAATACAAGCTTGTTCTTGAGCATGTCAGACTCTAACCTTATTTTGAAGACAAATTATTAATGAATCTTTGAAGAGAAAATATTAAGTTGATTCTTTATTAAAAGTACAAAGGTATTTTTTCACTAGAATGTTGAACGTGTCGGCAATATTTTGAGCTCGCTAAATTTCTGCTTCAGATCGTTTTACATCAAATAAATAGGAATATCTTTTTTTGGAAACATATGGTTTATTGTTACCTCTCCTCCTCCCCACCATCTCCTGACTGAGATAACAAGCCACCGGCTCTGATGACGAGGTACAGATAAATTCATTTTAGTACATGAATGTATTATTAAAACATGACAGTATGATCTGGGAGAAATAATTTTTGCTTTGATATAAAAAAGGTATGCAACTTGGTTGTGTTGCCAAGCTAATATATTACATCGTCTGTATCAATTCTTCAAGCATATGTAGCTGTTCTTCGTCTGCTTGAAATGCATCTTTTGTGGATTTCATTTCAGTCAACTCTATGCCAAAAGTTTCTTCTGTCTGCACTTTGGAGTCTAGTTTGTTTTTGTTAGACATCTGGAGATAAGCCCGTTTATTACCATGGGGCAGCTGAAAACAAAAAAATCCTTCATTTGTCACAAAAACATTTTGCTTAAACACTACCAACGACTTCTTCAACGTTGTTAAAAGTTTGGATGTGTAATTATGTTCAATTACGGTATGAGCATAACTCGTGGAGAACACTGACTTTGCAATGTACCAAACTTATTTGGAACCCATCAGTCCTCGATGAACAAAACATAATGGAGATATTACGGTAGATAGCTGGATTTCGTTAAAAGCAAAAATAACAAAAAAAAACACAAATCATTAAACTGTTGAACAATTGAAGGAATGTTTATCGATAGTCCTAACATATTAAAAGCGTAAAACCTTAAAACTCCATGTTCATTTTCCGATTCAATGCCAATAGAGAATACAATGGGAGAAATCACTGTTATTATACTTGACCCCTCAAATCGGCTAAAAACGACATATAATGTTATTACTAACACCCTGTCTTTACTCCATGTAGGCCTTCACTTCTCCAACATGGTAAGCAGGAATGCTATGCCATAAAATACTTACAAACTGTTAATTTCATGTAAAATAGGAATATCACATCACATATTACATTTCAAAACTTTTTCTTGGAGTTTTTGTGATATCACACACGCTGTCGAAAAATGAAAAGAAGTACCTCATCAATGATAACATGTTCTGCATTGATTTCACCGTGAGCTATACCCAAAGTATGGAAATGATTCATGGCTTTCCCAATATCTGAAACGATGTCTTCTTTGTCTGGGTTAGTCAACTTGAACTGATGACTTAACTGAAGCGTTGACAATTTGTACTTGTGGAAACGATCCCTTCTAGTTGGCATAATTACTCTGTTGGCTCTCATGTTTGTTAACACTACTTTTACAATGCCACTTTCTTTAGGGAAGTAAATAAAATAGAAAAAAATGTCTCATAAAGTACAAATTCAGTAGCTACAGAGAGATTGGAACTTAATCAACCCTTAAAGATCATTGTACACTTAACTGTGTTTCAATGTTAACTAACTGTGACTCGATGTAAAATTTTAAGCTGGTTTTCTTATTTGTTTTTTTTTTTCAAAACTAGTCAGTAATCATGCCTACATCATGCATTTCCGAAACAAGCAACAATTTGTGTTCTGCATGAAAAGAAATTAAATGTAACATCCACAATAATGAACGTGTGCTTACCCGATCCAGTGTGAGCAGGAATGTTTCTTCTTTGTTGGGCTGGTGAAGAAGTAGGTGTAACCCCTGAATTATCAGTGTCTCTATTTGAAACTGTCTGCTTTTTTGTGCGTGCTCTCCCAATCAGAAAGGTATACAAGTGTGGATTTACAGCAGAATTGATCGGTAAAATAACAATAGCCGTCCATGCATAGACCTCACCGGTGACTGCACTCGGAGTCAGGGCTAGGAACCCCATTATGATGATTGGCATCCAACAGACAAAATCCGAAATGACCAAGAAGGACACTTTAAGTGCAATTTGTAGCTGTTCCTCATTAAATTTCCGATCGGAATTCATGAGAGAAAGAGAAAATTGCCTAGATCGTCTTGCAATTACAAAAATGATAATGTAACAGACCGCAATAACTATGAAAAATATTAAATTAAGTATAATAAAGAGGAAAAATGAGTACGTCCAGCCACTAGGACGGTCAGCCGTTAAGGGAAGAGCAAGACACACACTGGAGCGTCCATAATAATTTTCTTCGAAAACGATTGCAGGCAAAACACTGAGAAAGATCATCGTGACCCAGACACACAAGCAGACGACGACTGTAGATTTCTCCCTGAGTCGACGTTGAGATAATGGAAACAAAACGTTATGACAGCGATCAATGCTAATGATGGTTAGGAAAAGGACAGAAGTAATGCTACTGATAGTTGAAAGGTAGCCTGCAAAACGACAGGCAAAACTAGTCTGCCATTCGTCCGAGTGAAGTCCATAACGTCCAAGATACACGACGTCAGCAATTGCTATCATAAAAAGATAGCAACCCATTAAAAGATCAGCCATGGCTAGATTCATGATTAACATTGGTTGGACGGTTTCTCCCATTCGCTTTGATTCGTGATCTCTCCCACTGATCAATCTAATAAGGATGACGATGATGTTCCCTATAAGAGCGCTAAGAGCCATTATTCCTATTAAAAATTTCTGAACAACGGATCGTATAAGATCTGTACAACTGGAAAACTCATCTTGTGGAGGTAAACATTCAGACAACGTTTTGGTACCTTGCAGCAGACAGCAGTAGTAAAATCGATCCGAGTAACTAAAGGGAAAATGAGTTTTAGAGTTTACATTATTTTGATTTCTTTTCATAACACAAAAAAGGCTCTATAATTGTATGTTCATTGCTACGTAAACAATATTGTCCAAGAACGCTCACTATTTGCTCGTGTGTATATAAATATCTGCTCTTTAACTTACTGATAGATATTTTATCAGTGTGCTGATAGCATAATACCACATTAAAAATAGAAACTCTTCTCATGTGAAATATTTTCACCACCCAAAAAATCACGGAAACCACTTGAATCAATGTTACAAGTCTCTCAATAATATCATATAAGCATTTGTACAAATCAAATATTAGAATCTGTACAATTAAATTATTAATCCATATGACATTTGAGCACGACCTCGTTTTGTGTCATTTATGCTCGAAAACCGCATGTGTCCGGACAGTAACTTTGCTTTTCCAAATTTTCTCCCACTTCCACATGATTGTATTGAGCGCTTTGTTATTTTCGATACTTACAAAGTCTGTATGCTCTCCAGGCCGGTAAGGAAATCTTGATCGGATGTAAATACTTTCGTATTTTGTAGAGATCTGATTATTTGAAGAAAAAAATGCTCTGGAAGTGAAGTGTGCAATATGATGCCAAGTTTAGCTACATAACTGATATCCCTGGGTCACAAACCCCCTTTTAATCTGCAGAAAATTGAGCTTTTCTTAATCCTTCTCAAAACGCTAGTGAATTGTCCGAAACAGTTTTCTTGCTTACTACCATAGTCACTAAGAGACAAAGCATTAATGGCATTTCACAGTGCCATTTCTCAAGGGTCTCATGTGAAAGAGAAAATTTTTCCAGTTCGTGCCCTCTAAACCCCGTAGTAATACTCTTTTTCTAACTCGAGATATCAGATATTTAAGAGTGCTTATTTTTCTCTAAAAATACCTGCAGTTCTCATCAAGGTCACAGAATATTATGTAAAGTGGGCACATTGCCTCAGATTCCCTTTGTTTTCCTTTATAATTGAATGCTCTGTTTGTCCTTGAAATTTGATACTGGTGGAATGTTTGAATATGATTCCATGTAGATTTAGCACAAATCTACACCATATGTAGGGCAAAACAAACACAGTTGCTAAATATTCCCTACAGCAGCATAAATATCATAAAGAAATTCAATTCTATGTCAAATTAATGTGCCACGATGACATCACAGATTTCCCATAAAGCACTTCATCTTGAGAAAACATTGCATTTCTTTGAAGATTTGCATCTTCCAATCGCTGCAAGCCATTGAGATGAGGTTTTCACCTCCTAAAAGAGAAAAATTTTCTGCATTTTTTGAACCTACTGAATTTTGTCTGGATATGGTTTCGTCGCAGGATGTTGGTGTAGTTGCAGTAAACGGTTTAATGAAATACGTGTATACTTACAAATATGTCAACAGGTGAAGACCTAGGAAAGGAGTACCTTCAACATGAGTCAAGGGATTAGCTCGTAAATCTCTGTCAGATCAGCATGTAAAATGTTAAAAGAAATAAGCAGTGGTAAGCAGTGATAAGCAATTAGAGGTAATAGCCTATATAACAAAAGCATAGTTCTACGAAAACCGCAGTACTGTAACATGGGTGATTTCTACAAGTCTTGTTCCAATTTGTTTTTGATTTTTTTTTTATTAGAAATCCTACCTGGTGTTATACTGTCATAAATGATACACCGTGTTAATTCCGTGATGTAGTTTAGAGGAAAATCAGTGATCTCAACTTTGTTTTCAAGGTTTAGCTGAATCTCACATATCTCTTATTTCCTTTACAATTATATTTCCTTATGCTTCTTAATTAAAAAAAATATAATTTAACATCAAAAGTAAACCTAGAAGTTATTTTGAATGATTACACATAGATGACGAAAATATTTTAACATCATTAACAGGAGCCATTGTTGAACTAAAACAGAAGGGAACATCTATTCAGATTGATGGTATCTACATTTTCCACTCGAATAGTTCAATGGCGAATTGTTAACTACGTATGGTGTAATTGAAACAATGGAAAACGATACTTACAAAAGTCTTAGACTTACTAGACCAGTGAAAGAGCGTGAATTCAAGTAGATAATTCCATTGTATGACAGATTCCTTCAGTAAACAGAAAGGGTGTTGCAAAATTATACTGATTACATATCACCATCTTATAATCAAAATTTTACCATACAAAACTTGTCTATAATGTTCCTTGCCTTATATACCAGCTTTGATGAGATGGAGAAATAAAGTCATAAGAAAAACTATTTTGAAAACTTTACATTAAAAGTCCTTGCCTGATACGGACAATGTCCCTGGTAACACATAAAGTTATGTGAACTTTTTTGTTTGTCAGAACAATAGCGAATGTGGAAAACTAGAAGATACTTAATTACACTAACACGGAATATTTCTAATTTAGGCAACTATGAAAGTGTACCTTGTAAGTGTATCTTAAGTCAAACGTTTCCAAAATATATGTTATAGTGCTTAAAATATCCATCTATAGAACATGACTCCGATCTACTTAGGACATTCTTAAGCTGCGATATGTAATGTTGAAGCTCATTTGCTCAATTTAAAATGGTTAATTGCGCATAATTTTCGATACATTTTTTGTATTACCGTCTTTGTTCTTTGTTTGTTTTTATCGAAAAATTCCTGCACCTTGTCCCAAAATGTTATCGCTGTCTTACTACTATAGGATGACTTGACTCTGTAAGCCCTTTCCGTACAACACGCTATGCAAGGGAACAGTAAATGTTATCGCTGTCTTACTACTATAGGATGACTTGGCTCTGTAAGCCCTTTCCGTACAACACGCTATGCAAGGGAACAGTAAATGTTATCGCTGTCTCACTACCATAGGATAACTTGGCTCTGTAAGCCCTTTCCGTACAATACGCTATGCAAGGGAACAGTGAATGTTCCAAGGTCACATAAACATCTCATTTTCAAATGCAAACAAAAAAAGGTAAAGTAAGTTGAATGTACAAGAACTACATCACAAATGATTGCGCAATCGCCTTTGTTTAATATATTACTTAAATTTCGACATTTTATATCTCAGCAACGATATAAGCTATGAAGTAGGGGTTGGATAATGAAATTCATGTAACTACCTCTAAAATATATGTATTATTTATTCTAGACTTAAGGTCCATTCAGGCACTTACAATTGTTGCAAGTTGCTGCTTGATAAAAACGTGTCGTTGCCGAGGTCTGTAATGCCAGTTCCGATAATTTCCCTGCAAGTAAAAGAAGTGAATTTCTAAACTGATTGTTTGAGAACGATTCATTCATATCATTTCGGTGTCTAGTACCGATTTAAACATCGTTTCGTATCAGTTTTTATTAAATTTATACCGCTGACGCCTACTTTTTACCCGACAGTTGTCTCCAGAGCACCATTTCCTTTCAGTTCTTATTTCCATTAAATGTGGGAAATCCCGACTTTAAATAACTCTGAAGTTGAATATTATTTAGCTGAGAGAATGTGTGGTATGATGAAATGTACATCGATTACAAACTTGAACTAGAGAGCAAATTATGAAAAAATGAAAAGGTAGACTTTTGAACAAAGTCTGGAAAAACTAGAAATAGTTACAATGCTGCAAATACCTTCCTATGTTTTCTATAGCTATCGAACGATTTTGCAAGACTTAATTACACTTATTTAATTGCTACAACTGTAGTAAAGGAATTTTGCCGGTTTATTTTATGTCCTATCTTTATTTTTATGTTGCTTTTGTAAGGGATCAGGTTAGCCTCTGGAGGGACGTCGGAGAATGTTCCATTTACATTCTTTGCGACTACTTCCATAAATATTGTAAATATTAAAATGCACATGGTGACTCACAATTTTTTGAGAATAAAGCTAAGTGACAAATTGTTCCTATCTACATTTTTGCACAGTTTCACCCATAAAGCTTTTATCCTTCTATCAACATTATCCATATTAGTTAAAACTTACAGAGTAAACAGGAACGGATAGTTTTCAATGTTGAGATAAGTTGCATCATAAACGGTTACTTCACTGTCTAGATTTGTTTGTCGCCTTTTCCGTCGTGCTCGAAGCGTATATATCAGGTACCTGAAAAATATCAATACCATTTTTGTCAATGTATGCACAAGTTGATGAATGTGTCTTTGATTCTTACACAAAACCTCACTAACGTTACAAAAAGTTTCAGAACATAGACTCAGAAATTTAAAAAAATCCACTGAATACATTAATAAGGTCGTTTATGAATCATAGGGTGTGGTTAAGCATTATTCTTTACTTTAACCTTAAGTAGTAAGTGACACATCTTTTTTAGCATATTTAGGATGAAGCTTATATGAGGGATATCGACTGTTATTCTATATGAAAAGGCGGTTGTTTGAACACAATCAGTAACTGAATTCCAAAGGGAAATTAGTTTGCACCGAGCTATGATGTGTTCATTACTGTACTCTCCCTTGGATTATATTTTTGGTCAACATAATGCGTGTCTCTTTCCTTATTTTCCGTGTTGCAAAACTCGTTAAGACAAACTTGTTAGTCAGACTTCATTGCGTGTATCTTCTTCAAGACCAAACAAAAAAGACAAGGTGAATTTACGGTAGATACCAAAAAAAAATGCGTTTTAAGACACATACAACTTCAGAACTTACAACTGTTTCACATCCGTTGGTATTTTGGACACAAGCTCTGGTCCCCAAATAACATCGTCACACCGATAGCTTAATCCCGAACAAGTACAGCCATCAGGACACTGTTTATCTAAGCAGGAAAACAAGAATTTAGTTTAACGAATTTGAAACAAAACGGTAAAAACTGTGGAGTCCTTTAACCCGTAAGCTTGGTACGGAGATAATGCTTAGTAACTTTATCATGAAAATGCAAATGTTTTCTACAAAATAATAAAGGAATGTTCTCAATTGAAACTGTTAGTAGGTGACAGAGTATTGGGAATTCTCACGGATGTTAGTAATCAATTTATGACATTTGTTTTTGATGAACAAAAATATATTTCATTCAATACAAAAAAGTGATTATTTCGTATTTTTCGTAAAGTTGTCGAAATTTTAGGATAACCACCATAGTAGTTATTTTTAGACAGGTGTGTTGTAAAAGGCAAGTTCATGGAATCATCGAGAAGTGGTGTTGATTTAAAAGGACACTTTAAAAGCTAAAGCTTCATAATTATATTCACCCTTGCGTCTATGCTGAAAAAAATATGGAGTAAATATGCTCAGGAAAGGCAATACTTTCGAACTTAGCGCTCTTGTCCACGATTTTAGCCTTTGCCCAAAATTGTGTGATTGTAATCACGGCTATGTCGTCTTACATGTGCCAGAACTTACTAGGTAGCGACTATTGCTTATAGAGCTATCTGTCTATGAAGCACTCACATTGCCCATACAAGAGAGTATATCTTAGTCATTCATATTTGTCAATCTAGAGTCATTTGTCATCATCATAGAGGTAAGATTTTTTTACGTTCCAAAAAGGTCAATGATATTAACTGAAGCACAGCTGATCAGGTGATACTGGATAAATATCCAAAAACGTCGTTTAAAAATGTCAACATAACTGCAAAGCGGAAAAGGTATGCAGATATGATGAAGTCATATGACGGGCTAAAAGGAAAGGATCAAAAACAACTTGACAAAACTTACAGTTCCAACCATTGAAAGTGAGGACATATGTAAAGGTGAGGAACACTTACCGCAAAATAGTTCATCGTCTCCATTTGGGCAATGAATAATACCGTCGCAAACATTTCGCTGAGAGACGCAGCTTGGTGAATCTCTACACTTGTATGCTCCTTGACAAGAATAACTCTCTGCATTTAACACAGAAGAAATACATCTTAAATTTTACCTCTGTTTAGAAGAGAACTTTTGAAAAACATAACTGAACATCATTAAATAATTGTCAGCAAAACGCAAATTTGTAACCAAAAAGGGAGTCACCTTACACGTTAGTTCTGAAACTAACGAATTAAGCAGATGGGTTACTGATTATATTTATACGATACGAGAATGGAATAAATCTTTGTGGTTAATTGAAAAGCATTATTTCTTGAAAACCAGTCAGGGCGTTCATTGCAACATTACATTCAGAATGGAAAGTTTGAATACGTACCACAACTAGCTTCATCCTCTCCTCTTGGACAATCGTTTTTATTGTCACACCGAAAATGTTGAGGAATGCAATAGGCATTTGGACACTTGAAACTTAAGTCTGCACATTCGAATTGTTCTGTCAATATAAATACGTCAAAGCAGATAGTCCCTAAAGTTTCATTAGTTAGGAAAATTTTTCTATTCTAGTTAAATTTCATTTCATTTCATTTATTTGTTTTTCACACCATATATGTATATATAAATATAATATTTACTTTAATATACATAAATTCTTCATGATGTGAGGGAAGTAGAACAAAAAACCCTCGCGGGCTTGACGAAGTGCTCTACTCCCTAGTGATGATATAACAGAAAAACAGGTAAGAAACAAAAGTTTTACCAATGTACGTCACTTACACTTAGACCACCCCTCCCCCAGAACCATCATGATTGCTTCATACATAGTTACCGTGACAAGTACGGGGCCTGCTTTCCATGGGCGGCGATCTCCTCTTTGAAAGTGCGAGGAGGGGGGTATATTGTCAGTAACACTATCTAAGCGGAGCGCCACCATCGGTTGGAGCGAAACGTACAAAGAAAAGTTTGGTCAAAAATACCCCAAGATCACCAGAAATGGCCCTTTCCAGGCTTTGCAACGTGACACCATGACAACAAGTATTTCCTAAAAAGGCCTATTGTAAAAAGTCTAGAAAAAGGTAAAGTGTTCTGATTTCTGGAAATAGTCAGTGGCACTATCTAAGCGGTGTGCCACGACCAGTTGGCGCCGAGCGTAGAAAATTTTGCCAAAAATACACCCAGATCACTGGGAAATGGCCCTTTCCAGGTTTTGCAAGGTGATACTATGACAACCGTCAAAAGTATTTCCTAAAAAAATAAATAGGCCTATTGTAATAAGTGTATAAAAAGGTAAAGTTTTCTGATTTCCGGATCTGCCTGGTTGATGTCAATGGGGGGGGGGGATATAGTGTACAGTATCCCCATCCAATTTCATGGTCCCTGCCCCATCCCCCCAGGATTGCTGCCCGTGCTGCTTTCACATACTTAAGTAGAGTAGAGCCGGGCTCCTGAAAGTTGAACGCCAATAAGTACTTAGATATAATTTACCTAGGTTATATCTGAAAGATCTGTAGCTTGGACTGTCAGTAGCAGTCTTGGGTAGGGTATTCCAAAGATTAATGGCACGATGCCGAAGGCTCAATTGAGAGTGAGATAGCAAAATAAAATATCCCTATATGCTTGAAGGTAAGTATTTTTTGTAATGTGTTTACATTTAATTTTTGCTATAGCAAAACTTTGTTGATGGTAAAGGTGTCTAGGAAACCTGAGGCAACAATATTGTTATTCAATGCGCATACAACTTAATAACTATGTAAATTAGGAGTAGTAATAAATTACCGCAGTCTTGAAGATGTGTTACATCTCTGCAGCCGTTAATGACTCCGTATTTATCGTATTCCATTAAGCACAATTCTGTACTGTCGATGCAATTTCCATTTTTGCACAGGAAATGTGTACTGCTATCACAGCTGAAGTTTGACTGAAGGTAATCTGAAGAGAAAAAATGGCAGCAAACTTTAACATTTGTCAATGGCATCAATAGACTCATTCATGTTTACAAACAAATGACGTCACGGCTGGTTGGCAAAAAAGCAGGTAAGGCGCGCTTACACTGTTGTCACAATGAAAACTAGATTCCAATACAAGCATGTGTTCTTGCGCATGCTCTAAGACAACCAATACCAACCAGTGACGTAATGATGAATAGCTTAATAAGATACGGTACTTCCTTGAAATTGTCATTAGGCCCTTATAAGAGAATACTACAAAGGCACTCTAGCAAAATTACTAAACATTTTTCACAAGGAAAATGTTGTGTACATCATGGTATTGTACTACGTAGCAGTGTGGCGGACTTGAGTAGCAAATGCTGCGTTTGATAAAATGAAAAACACAAATCCCAGGCAAAAAGAGGCATTAAAGGAAATATGTAGCCAGTTCAAACAGGCGACAGAAGTTTACTAGAAAGAGAGAAGAAATAACGGAAAGAAAGAGAGAAAAAGTAACGGAAATGCAGAAACAGCCCTCACTTCAGAAACTCACCAGTAATTGCTAACCTTTAAATTACACCGTGTAAATGACACGTTGACTGAATCGAGTAGGTGTTTGCAAGAAATATCAAAATAGCGTTATGTAGTTATACATTTTACTACCTCCTAGCAATGATGGTGTAGTAAAAGATGTATAAAAGTGGAATCTTTAGAAAGGAATGAGACGAAAGTCTCTTTTCTTTAACGACTGGCCAATGAATTTTCCTAAATCAAATGTAAACGATGTTTATATTTTTATTTAACTCACTACACGTTTTCGGCTCATCTTCAAAAGCTTTTCCCGGACAATCACGATGACCATCACAGAAATTCTGATACGGAATCCAATAACCGGAGTAGCACTGGAAGTTTGATTCTGAAGATGCTGTGAAATTAGAAAATTAGAAATCAGAAAAAGAGCACGAACAAATCCAGTCGGACAAACCGGCTATAAGTTTGTTCGTGCCCAAAGCTTTTGTTGTTACCTGTTTTAACAACTTTGGGCAAGAGCAAACCTACAACCGGTTTGTCGGACGGGATTTGTTGGTGCCCTATTTCTAATTTTTGGCCGTGTCAACTATTAGCTGCATTTTTCGCACACTTGATGAAGGGTTTAGACCCGAAAGGTCGTGGACTTTTTTACAAACCATTAGCTCTATTTACTACTTACATATATATATATATATATTCAATTTGTATAAGAAACTTACCACACTCCACCTCATCGGAAGAGTCTGTGCAATCTGACTGAAGGTTACAGCGCTGGTCTAAAGGGATACATTGTTTGTTGTTACATTGGTACTGATCTATTTCGCAGGCTGGGTATTCTGGTTAAGCGAAGTAAAAAAAAAGAAACAACTTACATTTCAATTGTGCACCGGACGTTTCATCGCAAAACCACAGCCACAACCAGTGCCAACTTACTAACTTTTTAAATCTGAACTTTACATCCTGCACCTATTTTTCATCGTTCCTTACCTAATAAAATTTTTCCTCTAAAGTTTGATAATTTTTCACATGCTCAGTTCTTTGTTTGATTTATGTTATAACCAGAGTAATTGGTTATCGCACAGTGTATACACTATAAGAATGCATGCAGCCGATGCGAATGTTGGAACAACTCTTTAGTCGACCGAACATTCGTTCCTTCTGTATTGTCAGCACAATGCATGTCACACAGCTACTATGTGTAGGTTTGGTGATCCATATTAAAAGCTAAATAAAAACCAAACCACTGACTATTTAAAAAAATATTTTTGTAACATTGGTGAATTTTAGATATTAAATATATTGCATAATGGTGATTTGCTCCAGCGGGTAGCATGACGTCTTATATACAGTTTGATAGAAATTAACAAGGTCGCATTCTTTATAATTTGTTTTCTAGTAAACAAATCGGCGATAAAAGACTAAAATGGAAATCAATGATAATTATTACCACAATAAGTTTCGTCACTTCTGTCTGGACAGTCGTATTTAAAGTCACAAAGAAATGAAGCATGAATACAGGTACCATCGATGCACTTAAAGTGGGATTCGTGGCATTCACTAGAAGAATCTGCACAATACAACGATAAATAAATATAAGGCAGACTGTACGACCATCACGTACAGACTTAAGTATGGTCTTAGTTCAAATTTTAAGTTTTGGTCAACTGAATTGCATCTCATTTGTGCAAATGAGAGCACTGAAATTGTAAAATACTGTTAGTAATCATCCCTAGTGTTTATTCCTTTGTAAGCATTACGAGAGTAGGAATGTATTTGTAAGAGAAATTATATTAAAGGTGTTTGGAGCTGAAACAGTTATCATGTCTCACCACAAAAGGTCCAAGGAGAGTTCTGTATTTTGAGTGATCAATCGGGGTGGGCTTAGTAACAAACAATGTTAATAAATATTAATTATTTTTATTCATTTGCCTTTTTAATGGCTATTGGCATTTCCCAAACAGGTGTAATTGTAACATGTATTAAATATTTTAAGAAAATACACACCCTCATCGGTCTTGCTGGTATTATGACACCCCATCTCATCGCTTCCATCTTTGCAGTCAAGGACGAAGTCACAAACAAAGACCATGTTAACACACTCTCCAGAGCCACACTGGAGCTGACGCGAGGTACAATTTTGATCACGGGCTGCAGTTTAGCGAAAAAGACAGAAATGTCCTGTGAATGCCAGTGAAGTATTATCGCATTCCAATATTTAAACGAATATTTTTAAAGGAGGAGCATCATTCAAGAGGAGCACAAAGCCCGTGGTTTACGCAACTTAAGGCTAAAGTACAGTAAAAACCTAAACTTTAGAAATGAAGCATGTTTATATGAAGATATGTAGGCTATATATGTAAGAATTTGTGTTTATATATGCACACAAACATTTATATATCATTATATATATATATATAGCTATTATAAAGCTTATATATATATATCCTATATATAGCCTATATATATATATATATATAACCTCTTATGATATAAAGATGCAGAAGCTGTATGTAACAGCGCTCTTTTACATGAACTCTTTCACCTGACTCTGACTTTAAGATCACATACAATAATATACATCATATTTACCCATACTATCCATGCCACAGAGCACAAAGCTCTCGTTTACTGAACAGGGATTGCCTTGAACGAGGAAGCTCCCAGGTCTTCGGCGTTGGAAACAAAGCAATTCCATTGTATTTCTCTGAGTCACTAGGATTCCGAAAATGGACTTGCCTTCCCGAGTTTTCCATATATAAGCCAGGTAATACTGCAGCTTTCTCATGTTTAAAACAACGAAGTTGTGTGACATTACCTCTGATCCAAAGGGACAAAATTCTATTGACATATTACCCCCGGACGCTTCAACAGGAATTAGCCTAAGACAGACCTTATTCAAATAGTTGTAGCCATCTGGACAGACTAAATAATGGAAAGAAGTAGCGTAAAATACTTTGAGGAAAGTAAAATCAATCAGGTAACTCAAACAGGAAATAATAGCGAAGTCAATTATACAACAGTTTGCACGTTAAAGTGTTTATCCTGAAGACTGGAAGAAGGAGACTCTAATCTTTGTAATAGATTCTTCAAGAAATTTCAAAGGTAAAAGGAATTGAATCACGGGCGGCGATCCCTGGGGGAGGGGGTGGGAGATATATCCCCCTCATTAATAGGATGGAGGAATACTGTACACTATATCCCCCTCCCCATGAAATCAACCAGGCAGATCCGGAAATCAGAAAACTTTACCTTTTTCTAGACTTTTTACAATAGGCCTATTT
>WURT03224625.1:0-26671 GCA_009936505.3 Holothuria glaberrima | reverse complement strand
CAAGACAAGAGAAATGTCATCATATTGGACCTAACGACTGTTGCAAGTCCAAAACACGACAGATATACTTCGCTATTTGCTCGTAAAAAACGACGTAATGACAACCATATAAACATAGTCGCCAAAAGTGACAGAATTATGGCTGTCCCGTACGATGGCAATAACTCAGATGAAGCTTGCTTTCAGTTGAGCTAAAAATAGGTTTATGCCTGCACAGGGAAGAGCGTTATACAGTTATGGGGGGAGTCACAAGTTGCATAGTTAGGAGAATTGGAAGTGTCTCAGGTTGGGATAACAATATTTGCCCTTTAATTCAAATTAAACGTTAAACCTACATGCATACAACTAAGCGATAGGTGCTCACGTGCACGAATGACTGTTTGCGTAATCGAATATGAATACATACAACGTGAGCGCCTAAATTCACGTTACTAGCACTGTGAGTTCTAATGGGCTATTTTTTGGCAAATCTTTGAACTGGTTATACGTTTAGAAGTTGTCACTTTTGAGTTCTGGAACTTATACATCTATAAGTTGCAACTAAACGTTCTCTTTTTTTCGATTTCATGCTTTAAAACAAGATTTCAAACCGAATGGGTATATGTGGTTAAAATTAATCACAGGCTATTTTATCAAAGCATGCTGTGTTAGCGTACGAGAACAAATACTATAGGCCTGTAGCGTGAGTGAATGCTTCAGATGTTTTCAAAATGTGTATCATGTCGGCCTGCGACTAAATCGTGAACTATACCACAGGCAAATTAAAATAAACTGATAGAGCATTCGTCGAAAAGGGTCAAGCACGTTAGAACCCTTCCGCAACGGGGCCCCGGCAGGCGAGGTTGTAGATTTTTTTTTGGGGGGGGGGCTATGTTGCCATTGACCCTAGTAAACTGGTAAAGAGAAGGCCCGTGGCCAGGAATTGTGACATAGGGGGTCCGGTACCGCAAAGGTCGGCACCGAAGAAGACTATGTTTGTAGCTATAGTGGTACCAACAGATGATGGCATTGCGGGAAACACGTGGGATGATATCTCAAGCCCTACACGGATCACAGCTTAAAGATATTGGGCCTTTGTATGAACGAGTGCGATAAGTACCCGAAAAGTATTCCTTCCCCGGCGGAAATATCCCCTTCCTCTTGCGATACAGAGCAGTGAAATTTATGGAAAGTCCCACAAGTGAACAGAGCAAGGCTACGGCTATCTACATTGTCCATTGAGATAAATTTTAGAGACTAAAGCCGAACGCACATGGTCGACAGAAAACGCGAAACACGAAACAGAAAACACGTTTCGTGTTTTCTCGCGCTGACGTCCGTGTGCGTTGGACGGAAACAAAAACTAGCGTTTCGCTAAACAAGTGTTTAGCGTTTCGCGGAACAAGTTGCGAGGTACAACCAATAACCACACGAGGATTGGTTCACCTGAATTACAAAATGACAACCAGCATGGAATCCTTGGACATGAACATGATGTTGAAAATTTGATAGTTGAAATATGCCAGTGGCAGAATGACCAGAATGGCCTGTTCGTTTTTTTCCCCAGAGTCTTCGGAGAAGGACATATGAAGGAGAAGCCAGTGAAACAATTGCGAATGTTCTCTTAAAAACATGTATTTCCTATAGACTTCAGTCTCACGCCATTGGCCAGGAATCCTGACATGGGGAGGGGGGGGGGACAGTTACAGCGCTTCAAGTGGGGAAATGACTATCATTGTTTACTGTTTTCTATATGCCAGCGTTTCTAAACCGATCGGCCGCGGTAAACCGATTTGCCCAAGAGGGCACCGTGGGTTCAGGAGCCTGAAAAAGGGATAAGTGTTCTTTACGTCATTTTCAATAGCTTTTGGCATGCGACACACTTAAATTTTTAGTTGTAACATTGTATACGTTGCTTTCTGTTGAAACTAATAAGAGTGCAACCTCATTTTCAGGAACTGGTCAAAGTTGGTCCTCCAGTAATTTCAACAATCACCAGTGGGCCGCGAGTTTCAAAGTGGCAAGAAAGCCTGGTATAATTAATGGGTTTTTCTAATGGGACTCAATGGCTTGTACGGAGGTGGCCCGTCCTTCTGATTCCGTAGAGGGAAGTTAGAGCTTTACCTATATCCAGAAATCTGAGGTCACTGCTAGTCTTCTGCCTGAGGGACACTCCGTCGCAGGTTTGTGAATTCTTCAAATTCCCCGAGCGTTACCCGACAGAAACGACGGTACAGTTCAGGATTCTCAATACAGTAAACTTGTTAGGTCCCCCGGTCTTTACAGATGCGTTAACAGTGATCACACCTACACAGTCCGGTCCTTAGCCAGACGAGGTACCGGGAGGGGGGAAACAGCTTCCAGGTGTGACATATTTTTATGGGGAAAATATTCAAAAATGCATTGAGGCACTTGAATTTTTAAATTTTTTTTAGGGGAGTAACTATATAGGGTCGTCTCCCCTGGTCTCTCTTGGTCACGAGCTTGTAGACAGTAGGCTACGGTTTCTCCTCCGCCGATGCTGATTACTAAGTAAAAGAAGAATCTTGAGGCAGGGGTGGTGTCAGAAAGTTAAACAACAAAGGGCAAAGCTCCTGACAAGGGGGTGTTTAGCTATCAGAAGCTTCTACAAGGGCGACAGGTTGTGGGAGCGATGGTATTAAAGAAAGCCTTTGCAACACAAAATTATTCCACTGGATGGTGAAATGATATTGTGCCAAGGCTTACTTTTAATCCCCTCCTCATCCTATCGGTAATTGGTTGCCCCTCGCAACTTGTTTCACGAAACGCTAAACATGCAACGCACACAGGAGACAGAAACACTTGTTTAGCTGAACACTTGCTTAGCGAAAAAGCAGTGCTTGTTTCGCGAAACGCCATTTTCTGTTTTTGTCCAAAGCTCAAAGACGTCAAGAAACACGATAGGTGTTTTTAATTTCGTGTTTCGCGTTTTCTGTCGTCCGTGTGCGTTCGGCTTAAGCTATATTTTGACTCAAAGTGTACCTTTTGTCTAAGATAACAGGAATATAAACGACGATAAAAAATAATTCCCATCGGTCTAATGCCCATCTTCTTATGACATTCCAATCCTGAGATATAAATGTTAAAGTTAAGTTTTTTGTTTGAAAACTTACGCGTTAATTTGTGATACTACTTTTGTACTAATCAGATCACAATGTTTATTTTTCTTTGTTTCCCTGGGCCATTTCACCTTGCATCAAACGTGGTCACCTTTTCATTGTTTAAGAGTGACTCGACTATACAAGCTCTCTCATTTTATAAGAAAAGAGTAATTTTTTAAGCTAATACAAACTATGTGACTGTAAATGGAAACAAAGCATTCAAAAGGATTTGTACAACAAGAAAACTTTAAACCTATTTTGCAATCGGCTATTTCAAATTAGGTGAGTAAATTTCAACATTTTACACCTCAGCAATTGAATGAGCTATGCCTGTATGAGGTTGGAACTTAGCCCAGTGAAATTAATTGCTCAAAGTCTTTTGTACATGTATAGAGTTGTAAATCAGGCGCGGTGCTATGATTTTGAGAAAAGAGGGGGGGGGGGGTGCACACACAGGGGTGAATTTTCGAGGACCTTTTTTTTGCTTTTTTGCATTTCAGTTCTTGCATACTTGCACTATCCGAATTTTTGAGGACCTTTTATTTTTGGCTTTTTTGCAAATACGTTGGTAAAAATTGTTGGTCATCGAAAGGGGGGGGGGGCGTGCGCCGGATGCGCCCTCTGGTCCGCGCCTGTAAATGTAATATACTGATTAGTGACAATTAATTTCGACTATCATTTGTTCCAAGTGAATTAAAAGAAAGGTTACAAAGGGAAAGTCAATCATCTAGTGGTTTCTTTCTTGAAACTGGGTAATCTAGGCCTAAACACATTATTGCACAGAATTTTACAAATAGCATGCGTCTGACGTTTAGATATAATTGAAATCTTGTCTTCGGGTGAACTTATCGTTCTTTTCAGCTCATGAGAAAAGGAAGGACTGAAATCCTATCAAATTAAGGACAATTAAGTCTATGAAATAGTTTTCATAACCCCTACTTAATTAATTTAACAATTTTGTCCAAAGTATAAAAATGTAGGAATAATTAAAACAACCTTCTTAACAATATTATGATGTATTCAAAAGCGTCGCAGTCATTAACTTCTTTAGCCCACATGACTTAATATTGGCTTAACTTTGATGAGCCTACTGACTTAAAAATCCCCGTCCAAATATACACACAAAGCAGAAGTGTCTATGTACTGCTCAGGAGATTACTATGCATTTTAAATAAAATGTTTATGAACAAAATATTTTCTAAACTATTTATTATACTTTGCCAATATATTCTCAGCCTAAACATACAATGCAAAATCCATAAACGTTCTGTATTCATTGTATTTGATTGCTTGACATATAACAACCAAATGTGAAACCTGTATCTAATTTAAAACGCGTCTTTACAACAAGGATGTCATTACTAAGAATGTTTCTGTAATGTACATGAAGAAATGCCATGAATTTACCATTCCCGGTGCTCTTTGACACTGTATTCTTTACAATGATCATTTACTGATAATCATTTCTATTTCATGAAAATGATGTCACAAAACACATTTCGCTTAAAAATTAAATGCAAATTGGGAATAAGAACAAATTTGGAGTAATTTCGTCATACATACAAACTCTTCATTTGTCTGTAGGATAATTAGAGATATTGTAATAAGAGATAACTTAAAAAGTTAGCTGAGAAAAATCATGCATCATTGTTTACTTACAATGTATGAATTTAGGAAATAAGTTTTGGAGACTAAAAGAACAATCACATTTAAACGAAAGTTCCGTATTTTTACATCTGTCGTTTCAACCAAACTGTAAAATTCACAAATCTTTTTTGTATAAACCGTATGCATATAATGTCACAGGACCATGAAATAGAGTTGGGAAATTGTTTTCACACAACGCTTTATGGGATGGGTCAAAATTAAAGTGGACCACTCACACAGGCGAAAAGGTTGTCACGGTACAGCTGACCTTGTGACCCCACCGGAAGAACTTAAGTACCTAACTGGCTTATTGAAGTACCCCTTTGGCCAGTTAGCTGTGGTAAGGGCGTTACTAACAATAGTATGCGTTACATTCATTATTTGTCCTGTAGCATTACATTGGGTTGGTTTTCAAGTATGTGGTGACGTCATAGCAGAGCGTCTATAAGAGGTTTTTCACGTGACGTCATTACGTTTCATTTTGTCATACTGGCCGTCACTGAACATGCGCAGAAATTGTGTTAACGACACGCACGCACGGCAGGGCTTTAGTTACAATTGTTGTACAATGGACGCCTGGGCGTCAAAATAGAGAGACGCGCAGCGTAGTGACGTCGGTGAAATACCTCTATTTGGGGCCTTGGTTTCAGAGAGGAGGAGATAGATAAGAGTATATGAGAAAAATTTAAAAAAAAATCAGTAGCTCTCTAAATAGCTTTCAAGTCTTCACACATCTCGACCTATAAAATTTTCGAAGTCTTAGCTCGATGTAACGAGTAATTTGCAGAACACATAACCGTCAAACCATGACGATTGTAAGATTGATGGTGGGTTTTTTCAAGTTTGTTGTCAACTACATTATTTTATCAAAACATCCCCATCTTCATAAAAACAATACTTTCTATCCGATACTTATCCTACACATAATCTCACAAATTCTGATGCAGAAATTACACGGTTGGCGTGAGGTGGAATCAGGAGCCCCATCTTAATACTGCGCAGTCGGAAATATTTTTTTTCGTTCGTGTTATAGAGCTGCAAGCTACTCGACTAGGGGGAGGGAGAGAATGGGGGTCTAGCACATGTCATCATGTATATAGGTTGGTAACAATACAATAAATTTTATCCTGAATAGAGAACAGCTGTCCGACTGTTTGATTTTGTTTTTGCTTTCAGTGAGTACAAATTCTTCTATACGTAGAATTTTGGTGCTCTTCTAGCCGATTCACGTAGCATTTACAGTTTTAACTGCTAATGATGATATACCGTTTTCAGCTGACTTGTGCTATAATTTCTTCGCATGGATCTAACTTTAAACTTACATTTCTTTGAAATTATTGAGTACTCACATACCTCTGTACGTAATACCCAAAAACAAAGTAGAAACAAAATATATACATTTTGTACATTATATGAAATAAAAATTTTAACTTAAAACTCCAAAGAAAAATTTCAGTGACAAGATGAACAAGAAGAAAGATAAAGAAGCGTAACGAGACTTGAAAGAAAAGAAGATGGTCAGCGGGATTCGAACGCGGTACACTGCAAGAATACGGACGCGATGCACTGTAGCTGTCAGTATTGCAAGTCCATGCCCTAACCGATTGAGCTGCAAGCCTAGCTGCCGGCGAACGATTTCAAATATTTTAAGTACAGATCGTATCTCTATGCGTACCCCTATCACTATCCGTATCCGTTCCACGTATATAACCCTGTCCCTATCCCTATCCCCATCCCTATCTCTATGCGTACCCCTATCCCTATCCGTATCCGTACCACGTATATAACCCTATCCCTACCACGTATATAACCCTATCCATATCCGTATACATACCTCTAAATTACACCCAGATGCAGTATTAACTGTTCATGGTATAGTCCATGCGAAGAAATTATACTAGAAGTCAGTTTTTACTGATAATGGTATACCACCATTAACAGTTAGTACTGTAAAGGCTATGTGTTTTTAAGGCTCCGTGTATTTAAAGCTATGTGTATTTAAGGCTATGTGTGTTTAATTTTTCTCGCACTATGCAAGTCCTCAAGCCGTTTTCTTCCGTAAAGACACCACACCATTCTGAACTCGGCATATCAAGCATACATACATGTATATTGTGCAAAAATTGCTATGCATGGAAAAGTGTGGTAATTTTTTTCCAGTCCCCTCGTCAACCCGTTGCTATTCTCCCCCAACCCGTCTATTGGGGCTTCTGGTTGTTGGACCCCGTCCTGCAAGTCCTAAAATCCTGCACCCCTACCCCCGAGGTAGTAACGTTACTAAAGCCATTTGTGAATTGTGTAAGAGTAAGCATCTTCTATCTGAACTACTCCTAATTCACGAAATGTTTTTGTGCACGATAATGAGCTTAATTGATAATGAACGTTACCAAAGCACACACTGTTGATTAACGTATACAATATTGGAGCATTAAGGATGAGCAGCAATAGTGTATAACTGCGTTATCTTTCAGGGAAAGTAGTGTAGACCATAGTGGGGAGGGGCCTCTCTCACAGGCAACTGAACATATTTCGTAATAAAGGGATCAAATACCGATTGGTAGCACCTTAACTGATGTCTGTGGCAGTACAGGTGAATATCTGCAGTGTAATTTCTAGGTAGGATTCCTATTGAAGAAAAACATGTTTCCATAAAGGTAACATTTCTTTGTTACAAGAACTTTGGAATTTTTGGCTAACTTTTTATTATAAGTGTACTTTCTATCTTTACTATATAGTAGTACTGCAGTAGCTAAAATCGTAGTCGCAACGCCTGAAATTTAAGTCACGTGTTATTATTGCGCCACCATCTTAACTAAAGGCAAAGAGAAGCTATACAAACCATATCAGCGTATTCGTTCATTCCCAGCATGTAGGAGTGTAGCCCCAGAGAATATTCTTCATTGTGTTTGTTAACCAGTTGAAAGTTAACTTCCCAGATGCGTCTTCTGAACATTTCTTCACCTTTACTGAAATTCTGGGAGAATTCATGTTTCCACAGTTCCCAAGGCTTATCCAAGTTTTTGTCAGTGACTGAGGAACTCAGCACAGTAGCAAAACAGGTAGCAATTAAAGCTAGTTTGTACATAATCACCTTTTAACTTTATCAAAGAGCAGCCCTGACAAATACGTCCTTCTTTGTTAGCTTAAAGAATGATGAATAAGAAAGTTAACTTTACCGAGGCCTTCTTGTCGAATATTCCTTCCTAGGTAATTACACTAATTGTGAAAACAATACAAGCGATTAATTTTCTAAATGAAAACCTGAACTGCTGAGGTAGAGGAAGCCGCTTAGTTGTAAATAATTTGTTAAAAATAGAAGACAATTCAGTTTCAAACATTGGTAAGAATGCAAATGATTTTCTGGTCAGGTACTAAGCTATTTAAATCACACGTGTTTCAACTTCAGTTGGACAACTAATTTACCAAATAATTTCAGAGCCAATTAATTGTTGAGGATGCTCTACACTTTAAGAGTTATGGTTTGCTCCTTCTAACTAGCAATGTATGGGAAAAACCTGTCGAAAGGTTTCATTATCATTAGTTACTCGATTAATATATTTTACACAACTTATTTAAAAACCATGAAAATAGAAGAAATTGCAAGTTTGAGAATTCTGGCTGTAAAACTGGACTAGAGGTTGAAGAAAGCTCTTGTTGTCCTGTATATTTAGTAAATTACAAACTGTAATATTTAAAACAAAGTTTGTCAAACGATCAAAGTGATCGATCGAAACTGTACAATAGTGTGCACCTAGGATTCTGATTTTTTGGGTGGGGGCAAGGGTCAATGGCGTCAGTCGGAGGTTGGCCCTGCCGTTCGGAAAATTTGCTAGTCTCTTCGGGAGCCTCAACGGGTAGTTTGGGTACGATATTATCCCCAACGGCGACCAGTCGTCCTAAATGGTACTCTAAGGAAGGGCTAATTCTTTATTAAAAATCAGATTTTTTTCAATTTTATTCCTAAAACTCACAATTTTCAAAGTTCATTATATAAAACTAAGAAGTTTCTTTTTTTAAAATAAAAACCTCAATTTTTAAGTTTCTTTAATAAAAGCCCCACATTTCGGCGAGTTCGGCGTGTCGCAGATTTCGCTTCGCCATCCTTCCAGCAACCCGTTGCCTTCGCCGGACTTCGGGTTGCTGCCACGTCCCTTATCCAGAAGCTTGGCTCCTAGTCGAACGAATTCTGGTGTCACCCCTGTAACACGGCTGAGCTTGAACCGATGATACAGATACTAAAATACTAACTAAGCTCCTATAGTGATTGCTATCACCGTTGCGTTGGTACCATTCTGTTCAGGACAACTTTGAAGATATTTCATGTGCTTAACGATATGAGAATTCACGATCATGTGACCAACATTTAGGTACTTGTTTCTACACGCAAATTTCAATCAATTGAGATATACAGGAGCTTCAAATAGTTTTGCTATATTGATCGTAACTATTCAAAAAAAAAAAGAAAATTTCAAGGAGGATCTTGGTGAAATCTACCATTAGTTATCAGTATACAAATAAAGAATGTTTATGAGTGCGATAGTATGAATAATTTCATTCGTTGAAAGATGAACGTGCTATTCAACTCTGAGAAACATTCATTATTTATTTTGTATAACACCTAACATCCATAATAGGCCAGGTTTTGGTCAAAATGTGATTCAAGAAGCGGATAGGGGCAAACACCGCACGTTATTTTAGACTAACCGACAATGGATAACACTCGACAGTGCAATAGTGCCAAATAACTATGGCATATGTGACCACCAATGCTCCAATCAGATATTAAGGAATTAACAAGGTGTTATATAATAAGTAATTATTGTAAATAATACAGTGCAAAAACAAAACGAAAATAAATAATTAGTGGTGTTTGTTTCTGTGCGCTACAGAAACGTGCTTAGCAATCGAGGACCTTTTGTAAATACGTTTAAATTGGAAACATGTTTCACATTTGGTTGCAATATGTTAAGCAATCAAACACAGTGAACACAGTACGATTAAGGATTTTGACATGAATGTTAAGACTAAAAACATATTTAGTTGTACAATAAACAGTTCAGAAAGCATTTTGTTCTTAAACATTGTATTTTAAATGTACAGGAATCTTCTGAGCAATACCCGGAGACCTCTGCATTGTTTGTTAATTTGCATGGTGATTTTTAGTCAGTAGGCTCTTCAAAGTTAAACCAATATCTACCCATGCGGACTAAAGAATGTAATGACTACGACACGTTACATTTTAGCCCTAATCAGGATTGCAGACCCTTTGCATATATCATAATAGTGCTAAGAACTGTTGTTTTAATTATTCCTACATTAATTAATGTAAAGGTCATGAATTTATTTTATAGACTTACTTGTCACTAATTTGTTAAACTTTCTCATCTTAAAATATCGTTTTAACAAGGTTCAGTGTTTAACCTCTGATGACCTCATATGACCTTTGACCATTACAAAAACCAGTTTTGTACTTTAACTTAAAATGGTGTATCCACAAACAAAGTATGAGACCTACTTAGATTGATATACTGAGATACTGTAAGAAGAGGGTTTTTAGTATTTCTTCTCTGATGACCTTAATTGACCTTTGAACTTCCACCAAAAACAACAGGGTGCACCCACATAACTAGTTTGACACTAATCTGAGTTTCTTTTCTAGAGATACCGTCTTAACAAGCTAAGTGTTACAAACCGATACACACACTCACTTACATACATACATGGGCCCTCCTGCATGAATGCATAGATTCCTTGACCTCAAGTCAAGGAATCAAACCTTAAATCAAACTGATTATTATGACTTTCCCATATCTGGATAGCAGGCCATTTGGAGATACTAAATGTTTCATTCTAAAGCCCACACTTTTTCAAATACCCCAGATCTCCTAGCGCTTTGCTCCGACTCCACGGGAGGTTGCTCTGGGCTCCATAACCTGGGTCTGTGGGGGAAGCCTCCACTCCGCACAAAGTTACCTCGGGACGATTCTCTGGATTTTACACCCTCCTCTTCGCTCCAACGACTGGTCTTGCTACGAGCTTAGCTTTTCACCCCACAATCTGGCACAAGGAAGTCATGAAGTGTAAATCACAAGGGACGTTACGTCAACAAGCACGTCGACAAGGGGCTTATTGCCATCATTCTCATAACTGTGGTAATTTACACGGTAAGTTTTGAACTCGAAGTTTCTTTGAGATCATATTAAAAGATATTACCCTTTTCCTATTTTTAAGGAAAGTCAAAGTCGAGACTTCCTTGAAGTATTTTCTCATGGACTAAACCCACAGTCTGGAAAACGGAAAGTAAAGTCATAAGAACTGCTTCAAGCTTTACGCAAATTATGATCAGTAATAACAATTACAGATATTCCGTTTGTGTCATCTGGAGGTACTGCGATGTACGACTACATTCAGAGAAACACATCGCGATTGAAAGAAGTAGAACAATTAAGTACAATGAATGTATGGAACGTCTAAAGCAGTGGTTCTCAATTTTTTATGGGACAAGCGACCAAGGAGGGGAAACCAGGGATTGGACTGGCGACGCTTTTTTGTAAGAGCGAAACCCATACTTAGAAAAAGTGAAGCAGTATCTACCCATAGGTGTAGGAAGCGGGGGAGGGGGCTGGGGAGGCTAAAGCCCCCAGTCAAAAATGTGGTGGGTGGAACTTTGCTTCCACTCCTCTCGATCAATGGACGAAAACACCTTACCTTCTGTAAAAAATATCAAAAATTTGCAGTAATTTACCTTCGAATTTGTCCAATATAATGCACCAAATTGCATCTAAGGACCCTCAAATATCCAAAATTTTTCCAAAGGGGAGGGGAGAACCTCTTAGACCCCTCCACCAGGACGGCGATCTGAAACAAGGTTCAGCCCCAGTCTCGAAACTGCTTCCTACACAAATGCATCTACCCCAGACAGCGGAAGATCCACAAATTTTTTATAGCAGTATGTTCTGTAGGAGTCCCTTACGGGACGAAACCCGGTCTCAGCCACCACAGTGAGGTTAAAAAATTCTGGCTAGCCAAACACCATAGATAGCAATTAAATATCAGAAAGCATAAACGCTTGCTGATTTCTTGCCGAAAGGAAACGCTTTGTCACACTATGATCCAACTCTCAAAGTTATCTTTCTTGAGGAATCATGTTTTCACAATTTGACCTCTGGTGAACTCATGTCATTTGACCTCCACCAAAGAATATGGGGTACTTTTAAACAACAAAGAGCTGCGTTTTATTTTAGACCCGTCATAGTTACATACCATGGTTTTATAAGATGACCTCTTTTGAACTCTAATAACGTTTGACATTTAACCCAGTACTGGGAGTGGGCATCCATTTCCACATCAAGATTATCCTTTGTAAGATATCGTGTTTACGAGGTTCCACCATATGCGACCTCTAGTGACTCAAAATGAACTTTCACTAACACAAAAACAGGATTCTTGTTATGAGTGGCAAGCAAGTATGAGATCAGGGCTTTCGTAGGTTCACTACAGGTAACCTCAGATGACATTTAAACTCTATGGAAAACAACAGGTGCATTTTTCTAAGTATAACGCAATTCATGATTCCTCACTTGCCAGCGTGATTGCATTGATTGCTTTCGCTTTCGGCCAGGAATCAAAAACAAATTCTTAAATATGGTTTGTCAATACAATCCTTCTTTTGACATACATGATTGGCAGTATGGGAAAAAATTAACATTCTCAATGTAATAGGTTACAGCAGAGGGTTCCTACAGCAACTCCCTAGTTACAGGAAACCCCACTCATAAACACATGAACTCACGACAGTTCTACACCGATCACAACTTGGTATGACACATGTGAGAAACTGGCCTCCCAGATGCAATCTAGATCAATCACTAACGATTCCAAACAGAGAAGCATGACTATGTTAGACGGTCACTCTCCAAAAGGTGTTGGTTGGGAATAGGTGGCATGGTTATGTTGAAGGAGGATGATAATTTGAGTTCATAAAAGGGTAAATTTTAGAACCTTTGCAACATATATCTTAAGAAGAGTAGTTCGATCACTGAATTGTCAAGACACATTACACTCATGCTGATACAAAAAAAAAAAAGCTAAGGAAAAAACATTCACTTGATTACACTTTATCGGGAGGATAGTTTGTTAGTAGGATTTAAGCTAACTGATTTGTCTTGAACACTTCTCTTCATGCAGCTTCATATTAGAGTTTAAGTTAAAAAGACCTTTCTCGATGTTTGGGCTTGGCACTCTTTATGTATGAAGTAAAGATAGTTGGTCAATAGCCACGTGTTTTTACATTCATAGATATTTCCTTGTGGAATTTTGACATAACGAAAAGGAAAACTTTCTTCAAACCACATAACATTCTTATATCAATAGAACAGGAAGGGTTGATGGAAACTAAACATGTACATTGTAAAACCATACATCGTTCAAGAATCTCCCCACGATCAAATAATCTAGTATTTTACAGGGAATGAAACTTTGAGGTTGACCAAACTACGACACAATGTGACACTAGATCCCGTATTGTAAGAGCACATATTTTAAAAGTAAAGTGCTTTACCTCTCTGGAATGGTAAACTTTAAAGGACTTTCGTCTCTGTTTCACATAAGAACAGTTGTGGACTTAGAATTCTTTAAAACCCAGAAGACAACAAGGAATTTCTGAATGTGGGTAACATGATAAAGGTGAATTAAAATGCAATTTACAAGACAACCACACAATTTTCTCTGCAAACATTTTTAGATGAAAAAAATCTAGCAAACCATCGGTATTTTAACATTACTGTTCCGTTTTCATAAGGACAGGAAAAGATGGTGGTTATTAAACACTCACATTGCAAAACTATGCTTCGGTCAACGATCCTTGTTGAGTGAAAACTTATTGTTTGCCTGACTACGACAAAATAAAACGTTGGAGTTCTTTATTGCAAAAACACACGTCATTTAAATACAAAGTGTCTAATCTTCTTGCAATGACCAACTTTGAAGTTTGAAGAATCACCCTCCAATACCACTACCATCTAAATGTTAACTGCATGAGGCAATTAAATAGGCTCTTGAAGTAGATATCGGGAAATCAGATCACGGAAAGCGAATTATCTACGCCACTTTACTTAAGCTGCATTTGGAGTAGTAGTTACCGACGTTTGAAACATTTGATGAACGTGCCACTAGCATCACATTCAATGAAATCTGACAAAAAGGCGGATTCTCAAGTGTAGATTTTTGTTGTTGTTGTACAAAAGAAGAGTTGGGGACCTAAAATTTGTGAACGAAGAGTCCAAGAAAATTTATACCAATCTAACGCAATCTATACACGGACAAAAGCAAGATAATATAAAGCGAGGCGAACACCCCAGTAACTGCATCTGTCATGTGAGACTAAGCAATTTCAGAGAAAACGAAACTAGCCGTTGTAAGAAAATCTTGTTTTGTAGAAAAAGATACGTTAAGTTTGAGGGAGCCTTTATACCTTCCAGTCAAGATTACTTTTGAATATATCTTGTTGGAGTTGGAGGGGGACGTAGTCCCTCTAGGTTAAAATACACATATAATGGTACCCGAATTCATGTAGAGCTCTTTTAAACCATGTGAATACATTTTTGTTATTATTTTATTTAATTCATTCAAACTTCGAAATAGCTGTAAGGAGTCCCCGTAACATGCAATATTTATGTCCTAAAACATCATTAAAATCACAGGCGTAGAAAGGTGTCCGAGACTGCGGTGGGTGAGGGGGTCAATCTTGTTTCAGACCGTCCTCCTGTGGGAGGGGTGTAAGTAGAGGGTGTCAGTCTCGAATATTTGAGGGTCCTTAGATGCAACCTGGTGCAACATTTTGGGCAAAATTTAGGGAAAATCGCTGCAAATGTTTGCCATTTTTACACAGGAACAAATAACGCTTTTTCGTCCTTGGCCGGGGGGGGGGGTTCTTCCGCCCCACCAGTCCCGATTCCTACTCCAATGATTGAAATACTTGCAAGGTAATTATTTGAATAGTTGTTACATTTATCTGATGTTTGAAAATAAGGCTGGAGTCTACTTATTCCTTTTAAATGTCTGGTGACATGAAAACTACATAGTTAGATATTTGATGTAAAAAGTATTAAAATCCAGAAAAAAGCCACAACTCCCATTACAATCCATCAAATATTGACCATTTACAGGGTAGTTTCTGTTTCACACCTTTTTCATGAATACACATGAGCTAAATATGCAAATATGTGACATCGAAAAATGGACATACCTTAAACGGCTAATGTTAGCCTTTGTTCTTTCAACCTTAATTTTAAGGACACAATGGTAGCATTGTTATCACCTTAGGAGTTTATTATGAAAGTTAATGTTGTTTCCTTGAGAAATATTGATATCACTCATCAAACTGTAAAGTATCTGATCAGTAACTAAGACATAATTTATAAAGGTTTAACAAAAGAAATCTTAACATTTTGCAACACTCTACATCATTATTTTCGCATAGGCAGTGAGTTACTTCAGAAACCATCAAACTTTGAAGACGTTTATTTTGAGAACGGTAATAGATATTGAAGTAATCCCAACGGATGTTTCATTGGAGGACTTAATTCTTTAACTGAAAAGTGAAACAGCTCTTTTTGGTGGCATGTCACCAGACCTTTATGAACAGTGGCGGACCATAAATTCTTAAACAAGGAAAAACATTTGTTCTAGGTATTAGACGTCTACATATAGCCCACATTACTAATAAGCAGAAGACACAAGAACAAAGACAAACAAAAAACAAAACAAAAGGGAGGAGGAACTCCCATGCCAGGGGTCAAGGGGGAGGGGTGCAGGGCCTTGAATATTTCAGAAAGGAGAAAAAGTATTACAGCCTAAACGAGCCACTGTCCTCTCTCAAAGTATAGACTTGTTACATCTAATTTATTTTCATGAATGGATCCAAACTTCTCCTTCACCATTTACACTATCTGTAGACGTCTGTTATATTGAATACCAAGTAATAGTGTTTTCAGCGGGTGTTACTGTAGCTGTCTTTTAAATTTGTTCTATTTCCATTTGACAATAGTTGTACCATTAATTAATATTGATGCATTTTTTTGCATGTTACAAACTGACGAGTAAGAGGACTACGTACCACATAATGAAGGAGCTTCTGTCGGAAACTCTCCTGTACATGGCGAGTTCATAATGAGAGCAATTTGAGGAAACATAATCATGTCCAAGAGTTTTTGTGCAGTTTATTGTGGCCAGATTATGCAGAATCAATAAAATTCAGACATCTTTTTCTACAGCGTATGATGTAACTTCAAGCTGACACATTGAAGAGAGAAACACGAATTTACCTTAAATGCAACTGTCACTGAATACATGAATAAAGAAAGTCCCGGAAACAATACCGATTATTAAATTGATGAAACACATTGAAATCTACAATACAACCAGATAAGGTTACCATGTCCGTCTGTATTTTCACTGATATGCGTCATTTGAGGTTTTCTTATTTCATGTCCTAATTTGAAGGCTGTGGTCGTAACTTTTCTAAGTAAAACTAAAGTATGCTTTCAAAATCAGGTAATAACCGAGTGTTGTGCAGCATGTTTTTTATGGGTAGACGGTCTTATGATACTTGCGTTATTGAAATCCAGAACTGGTATACTTGCTGATACTGGCAGAATTTGTATGACTCTTTCATCCATGTAAGAACAAATGTTTACAACAGTTATTTGTAAAACTGTTAGTTACGCAAGATATCGTGCAAATAACTGAAGGTAAACATTCATGAAGTTATGATACCTACACTTTACACCTGGTGGGTGACCAGTTTCACCCCCAAGATTGGTCAATTAGAAGAACAAGTCATTTAGAAGAACAAGTTTTTGGTTATTATAAATACCTAAACCTGGTAACGAAACTTAAGTGAAAATCGATGGGGAAGTCCAAGATCACTGTATAATGATACACGCATGTGAGGGCAGAATTGTAACTTCGTCCCCTTTGTTTGAAATATTGTCTAGTATGGGCGGTACCGGGGATCTGTAACTAAAGTCTAGTGGCAGCTCCCTGGTTGTACCATAACCAACCGTCTGCCTGATGTTATATGGTCCAACGTCGCGCATCGCACTACAGCTAGCCAACAAGATGATATATTACAGCTACACGATTGTAGATGAAATTCTTGACCTTTAAATTGCAGGAAACCGTCAAAGTGGCAAGTTTCTTAACAAATGGTTTTGTTAGTCCCCGTTATAGAATTGCTTCATTGTAACACACAATGTTCACGAAGACAGAAAATCAGGTAGACGTAAAATGTAATTCAGTTTGTTTGGTCACTGCAGAAAAAGGAAGTACTTTTTCCAAAGTCCCCTTGACTCACTGGCCAATTGATCCAAGGGACGAACCAAACATTTACTCCCGAAGGAGGTCTGCTCCCTGAAGGAGCTAGAATAAGGATGTGACAGGCCAAGAGCCAAGGGGAGAAACCAAAGATTTACTCTCAAAGGAATTCTGCTCCCTGAAGGAGCTAGAATAAGGATGTGACAGGCCGAGAGCCAAGGGGAGAAACCAAACATTTACTCCCGAAGGAGTTCTGCTCCCTTGAAGGAGCTAGAATAAGGAAATGATAGGCCAAGAGCCAAGGGGAGAAACCAAACATTTACTCCCGAAGGAGTTCTGCTCCTGGAATAAGGTAATGACAAAGTTTGAAGTATTCGTCTATTCGTCTTTCAAGCAGATACAACAATGTTTAGGGCACCCGTATAGTACTGATAGGGTGCGTTACACAATATTGGAACAGAGCGGAAGGCTGAATCTAGCTTTATGTTACATTTGTTAGGCCTTATATACTCCTCCTCAAGCTAGACCAAAGGCAAGGCATAGTATAAAATGCGTGGAAGGTGCTTACACTACTGCATCTATTCACACACAAATATTTATTCCTCGAAACCACGCACAGTGCATTTTGCACTTCTCTACTAATTATTATAAACCAGTTCAGAGTTACCACTGCGCAGGCACAGTGGCGCCAAGTGCCATATGGGCACAGAATGCATGAACACAGGTTCGTAAATTGAGCCCTCCCCAACAATAAATCTGAAAGGTCTTGATGAAAGCCTTTTGTGTTAAATTTCGTATCAGGAGCACAATTAGAAAAATTTAACTTAGGCTATTGTAACTTAGAATGACATTTATAACTGCATTGTATGCTCATATGACCTATGACCTGAAGTCACTGTGCATAACCAGCAATAATTCTGAACTGTCTTATTAAGGACCCTGTTTGAATTTGAAACAATGTGCCATTGGAATGTTGGAAAATTTTTAGATGTAGAGAAGCACCATAAAGATGTATTAAAGCTATGTATAATCAATGTGCCACGATGACGTCAAAGATTTCTCATCATACCCTGCTTCTCTGAAAAAAGTAACACTGAGTTCTTCCAGAGTTATATCTTTGAAGTGCCACACGTTATGAGTTATATTGTCATGTAATAATGTGCACTTGCTAGAAGAAAGCGTTTTGCTTCAAATTTTAGAACATCGAACGCATAGTCACCAATAAATGTCCTAAAATCGAAAGCGAGATTATTGGCCAGAACATGTGATTTCCCTACTTGCCATAAATGAAACGACGTTGATTGGGAAAGAATGATAAGAACTGCTTGCATATCTTCAGCCAATCCATATTTTGGTTTATCCACTCCTTTACGCATACATTTTTCTTCTTGCTTGGTCGTATAGAAATTTTACACCCTAATTTCAGCCTTATGCGGGTCAAAATTTTGACAAAAGTCAAAGACGAGATAAAGGCATTCTCATATGGAACAACAGAAGCAGGGACTTGCTATTCTTTTATTACTTTTACTCATTTGGTAATGGATAAAATATCAGTTTGTAATTTGTAAACGTTGAATACACTAGGCAAAAGTTTCAAGACGTAGTAGTAGACCGCTTTTGCCTTATTTTATATATATATATATATATACAAGAAAAAGTAGACAAATGATACTCATGCTATGTTTTAAGTTATTATTGCCAACGTTTAGGGTATTCAACCCTTTTACAAAGGCGAATAATATGAAACTACCAAATATATACCAAATATATATATACATATATATATATATATATATATGCATATTACATACCTGCAGCTGGCAAAGACAACTAAAATGTCAAATTTTAAATTGTGCTCTAGAAAAGATTTCTCAGCATCCGTAAAAAATACAGCTCAAAGTGCTGTCATCGGTTTTTGCAAAGAATATTAAAATCACTTTGCCTATATGGTCCTGTGCAATCGTACAGAGAGTACTAATAGAGCGATGATTGATAAATGGAAGCTGTACAACTTATCATTCTTGAGACCGTTGTGAAAGTTCCTTTTTAAATCATTTCAAAATGTACTTTGAGGAACTCCAGTAGAAGGTTTGTTGACAGAACCCTTTAAAGGTTCTGATAAAGACAAAAAGAAGAACACTTCTGAGTTCTTTTAGGAACCATCTTGGAGGATTCTTTGAAGAACCCAATAGGGGAAGGTTCTTTAAAGGGTTTTTCATGCCAGAAAAGTTCTAGAACAATTTCAATTCCTTATTGTAAAAAATTGTTCTTTGACTGAACTCAAGTATAATGTTATCTGTATGTGTTTTTTGTAGGTGAATATTATTTCCAAAGTCCCCTCGACTCTCTGGCGAAGAGTCGAAGGGCGAAAACCAAACGTTTGCTCCCGAAGGTGTACTGCTCCCTAAAGGAGCTACGACCTCAAGGACAATTTCAGACTGAACATGACCAACCTCCCGACCTCTACATCGTTGGTCTGCCATGCGTGGTCCCGTTTTAGACACCTTTTGGCTAAGATCATGTGGTTATTTGTTCGTGAATACTTTTCAAAGTTAAATTATGTTTCAGTGCAATAGACGCGGATGGTAACGTCTTGATCTATGCGGTAATATAATCTGTGTATTTCAAACGTATTGTGTATACTACATATATGTTTTACTTTGAAAGTGTTTTGCTTAGGCTATATAAACACTGAGCCATGTTAGTAGGGAGACATTTGGGATTCAACTAGTAGTGTTCACAGCTTTTTTACTCGTGATTTTCAAGGTACATTTGGCCCTTCAGAAGAGTGAAAAATTCCCACAGTATTCCATTAGTATAGAGCTTATCTTTTCACTTCACACGACGTTATTGTGAAGGCAAACAATGAAACACTCTGCACGCACAAAGTAGTCTTCTCGCTCGCTTGTAATAGACTTTCAGGCGTGTCCGATTGAATCAGCTGTCTGCATTTGTCGGTGTGATTTACAATGGTACGCACTTACCTCCAAATGAGGGGGCTCTATCCGCTCTGTCGCTCTGTGACGTAATGTGCATACGGTCTATACAGGAAATGAGTACCTCGACCTATGATTTATATATAATAAGGTATATGCACTTGAACTGTGTCTAGCTTCTAGATCCATTGTTGATGCATTAGACTTTGTAATTAAGTTGTTAAGAACTTGAATACGTGAACTGGATGACATTGAGTGTCATGTTCACTTTCTTTTTAAAACTAATGCCCCCCACACACACACATACAAAATAATAAGGACATATTTGATTCGGGTAAACATCTATCTATATTTATAAACAAATCTTGTTCTTGAGGGGATGTATCTATACACGATATACCTAAGAGGTGTATTTCTCTTTCTTCAAAATAGAGTTGAGAACAACAAAGATGAAAGATTACTACTGCAAAGCTAACGTATTTATTTCCTTTTGTTTTCCTCAATCCAGTCATATGTTAAGTGCCTATTGCATTTTCCAATAATTTTCAACAGAATCATTTAATTGGCCTGAAATGACAGCACTTTTTTGGTCCCGCCATATTTCTGGTCCAATATGAACTTTCTTTCAGAGGTAACATAGCATCATATCTACAAAGAAATAGGAACCATCTACAAAATCATGACAGAACTTTTACTTTCATCGTTACAAAGAAAAACGTGACAAAGGTTTTTTACAAAGTTTTCTTCCATTCTATACAAATGAAGCTACAATATATATCTAATCTAGAGAAGTACAGAAGATTCTATCAATATTCCTTCTTAAAAAAATGACTTAACCCTATAAAAACCTTGGTTATTCCCACACAGCCTCCGAAAGTGAAATGAGAGTTGCTGAGTTAGTAAAACTAAACAAGAGGATATGACGCTTTATTGGCAATACCGCACTGATTGTCTCTGTTCTTAGACATCCAAATGTATCCTTTCTGACCCCAAGATGTGCCCCAACTGTGAAAAAGGATGAATAGAAAAGGTATTGAAAAATATTATTTATAAGAAACAAATACTAAATGTTTGAGAGAACCTTTTCAAAGTCATGAACAAAATTAAAAATTCCACCAGTCTAGCTGGTAATACTATTCCAAGTTAGGAACTGCTAAGCCGCATACCAACAATCGCACACGAGTCAACGTTTCATAAGTCTATTGGATTGGAAATTTTTGGGTACCTTTTCTACGTCATCCGAAGAAAGTATCAATTCATGCAAGTGCTACACAAAATGATGGCATCATACCTGTTTTTCACTATCCAGTACTCGACACCATTGTGGTCTGTGTCATAACCAACGACGAGAACGGCGTGGTTTAGGTTATTTGAAATACAACTTTTATCGTGATAAACACCTGCGGAAAAGAAACATAAACACAAACGAATAAGTATCAGAATATTTCCGAGCTAAGAGATTGAGGAAATATTGAAGTAAAATCGAACAAAAATAAATCTGCCAAAATTGATAAAAGTGAAGGGAAAGAAAGAAGGAAGACAAAAAAGCAAAAAAAAAAAAGAAAAAAAGAGAGGAATCACTAACGAAAGGGGAGGAAGAGCGAAATAGGGATATAAAGAAAAGAAAAATGAAAAAGGAAAAATAAAAGAGAAAGAAAAAGTAGTAACAATAAAGGGATTGTCGACCAAGGGAAGGAAGGAGGGACAGAAGGAACTGTGCATGATAAATGAGGGTATTGTAGGTGGTAAAAGTACATAGCCAAGCAAGGCTAAGGACGGTGGAAAACAAGGAAGATGATGGGGAAGGAACATGAAAGTGTGAAGGGCTAAACAGCAAGAAAGAGAACAAAGGTTAGGCCACAAGCACTGGAAGCAAGGAAACTACAGAAATAATGAGAAAGGATGAAGGCAGGAGGAAAGAAGACTGTGCACGATAGGGTGAGAGGTAGGGAAATACAGACCATGGACGAAAGACGGAGGCAGGCTGGGGTTACAAAAGGTGGCAAAACGGAAAAGGAAAATGAAGTGAAAAATTATCAAGAGAAAATGGAAGGCAAGTGGAGCAGAAGAGGGATCCTTACAAAACTGACGTTTTCATCTGTGTTACTGAGGCCAATGCAATTTAAATAAAAGTCCAGGTTAACCTAATGTTCCCTGGTCCACAATATAATTAAAGGGAACCCCCAACTCCCTGGGATGTAGGAGAAGCCTTCACAATCACTTGAAAACTGCGAATTTAGTACTATCATCTTTGATAGGACCGCAATCATTTAGAACCGACTGGAGTATCTACACATATGAGCTGCACACGAATCAAAATACAAGGGCGTTGTATTTAAAGTTTTAGTTGCTTTAACAATAATATATGGAAATTAAACATGAAGTTTGCCAAGAGGCTCATAAAATGTTTTAAGCCTGATACACCCTAAGAGGAAAGGGGTTTACAGTACTTTTACGTATCTGTCCGGAATCTATATCCTTTTATCTAGTACAAACTAATTGCCAGCACTGGCATATTTAGAGGGGGCAATTGGGCCATGCCCCACCCTTACTTATGCCGAAAAAATTATATAAATTATAAATATGTTATATGTCCTGACAGGTCATGACAGAAGAAAAAAACTCAACAGAGCTGGATCTCAAAAATGCCTTATTATCCCAGTTTCCCGATATGGGGGAGGAGGCGTATGGGACCCTCCGAATTTTTTTTGGGGGGGGGTAGCAAAAAAAATTGCCCGAATTTTGAAACCTTGCCGAATTACAGGCGGAAGGAAAAACCCACCGCGAGGGGCGCGCAAATTTTTTGAGGGTATTTTTCTTTCTAGGGGTCAAATTTGGGCAAAATTCAGGCATTTGGGCAAATCATGTAACTGACCTTGTGCCCAAATTTTGGCTTATATTTTACCCAAATCTTGGGGTCTCAGATTTTTTTGTGGGGCAGTCTCCCAATTCCCAATTTACCCTTTAAAATTCATTCAGTCAGCTTTCCGCTCTGCCAGAAAAATTGCATCACTGCCCCCGAAAAATCGTTTGGGTGGCTCACCCTGCCCCGGCCCATACGACTATGTATGGAGAGAGTATAATAAATTGATTTTTGATTATGAGTTATGAAAATGTTTCTTTTTTCTGGTAAAATATGTCTCATAATACAAAATCCCAGAACAAGGAATGCCAATTTAGATATATTTTCAGCACAGGTCAAACAGCCCGGAGATGCAATCTCCTGCCATCTGGGAGCCTTCGGGAGCCAAAACTTTTCTTGTGCGCTCCGCGCCAACCTGTGGTGGCGCTCCGCTTAGATAGTAAATCGTGCTCCATGGCCCGCCGTCATCGAATTCCTAGTTACGCCGCTGATTTCCAGGTACTGCTGTCATCCAGGAGACTATGAGCCGACTGCATGGTGAAGTGGTTAGAACATCCGACTTGCAGCCGGAAGGTCTGGGGCTCGACTCCTGGCCGGGTCATACCGAAGACTTTAAAAATGGAACCTACTGCCATTGAGCTCGGTGCTCAACATAAGCAATGGAGTAAGGAAAACAAGCCAGTGAGTCACAACTGGAAAAAAAGCCCGACTTAAACCAGCAGGTTAAAACCTGAGCAGTAAAACCTCATCTAACCCTCACTCTAAGTCCTCGAGACTATGAAAATGAATGGTCTAAAGGCACGGAACTTCGTAACGTAGCCCTGTTGAAGGTAAAAGACTTTTGGGTAGCTTCATCATCGATAATTCTTTTAACACAGTTCTATCAAGTATGCAGAGTACAATCTCGTTTCAAATATTTCCATAACACCGCCCGACAAATAGACCTTATGCATTGATGTCATCACCTACATGATATCCGCCATCTTAGAGGACATGCTACACTACTGGTAGAAAACCACCAATTATTCCTCCATTGACTTACACACTAATCTGGGTCCGTTTCGTGGCCCCTGGACCCTTGCAGAAGTTTTCAACGGGCACAAGCTACCCCTGATATGAAAGCTAAAGAACAGGCTTTTCACAACTACTTAAACTTTGTGTACCATGACCTTTGAGCTTTTGAGCTAGAAGGGCCTGTAAAATATAGTGGTGGTTCCTGTTTTATTTACTCATTCAAAATGCCGGTTTGCATCGCGGAAGGATATATTGCAAAAAAAGAGCCTGAAATACCTTCAATTTTCTATATTTTTGCAGAATGAGTACTTAACTACTTTCCCACCAAATACACATCACAAATTGAACACATCGCTTCACTAACATGGTCTAATCTGTACCCCAAAAAGTTTTTTCTAGGATGTTAAATTCGTAGGGTAACATCCTCCGCTGGGATTCCCCTTGAATTAGCGAAATACCACCTACTGGTTGTACGAAAGTGAAGACATGAGTGTCATCTATGAGTGGGCGCACTTCAGTTTTTATGACCCAGTAAAGTCACGTGCGTAAGATCACTTTTGCTTATGGAATGATTTATGAAACTACAAGAGTCGTTATAGATCCTTAGTTAAGTTGGCACTTAGGCATTACGAGGAGGGTTGTTTCTCCTTTAAAACGGGACTGAAATTAACATGTGAATAACTTAAAGGATGTGTGCGCTGTCCTGGGTGTGGGTCTCATCATGGAGCTACCACGAGTAGCTCCATGATAAAACACGGTAGTAAAGCCTACACATGCCTGCTTCAAGATCAAGCTCCTGAAGAGGGCCGTGAGGAATTGCCACATGTTAAGTAGGGCTCCCTGGTTATACCATGACATGAAAGACACTCTGGTTTAGACATGCTCCTTCAGACATGCTCCCACAAATTAACCCTTTCAGCGTCACCTGTTTGCCTGACTGTCTGTCTTTAGAACTTTTTGTGGTTTGGGTATGGTGAAATTATTTTGGCAGCTGCTTTGGTCTTTTAGAACTAAAGATCCCTGTAAATATTTGATAATAACTGAACAGAATTAAAATGTTTTATCTTTTAAACAATAAATGATATCTTCAAATGATTGAATATATCCTTATATCCATGGAACATATCTTTATTGCCAGCAGAATTTCAGGTATCTTAAATCCATTGAAATATATCTTCAATTCAATTACATATATTCATTGTGAAAAAGAATGTTGTAATATCTTCAACATTCAAAAGAACCTGCGGGGAAGTAAATCTTTGATTCGAATTATATATATATATATACATATAAATTTATTATATTATGTTGTATTATATTATATTATATTATATTATATTATATTAAATTATATTGTATTGTATTGTATTGTATTGTATTGTATTATATTATATTATATTATATTCTATTATATTACACTAAACTTTTTTATATTATACTAAACTATATTATATATTTATATATATATATATATATATATAATGCAAAGAATATGAAGAACCATCAACCCTAAACAATGTTCTCTTACCAGGAGGATCCACGAAGGATACCATGGTATTACTCGCATGACAAAAGTAAGTATACGAAAGTAAATGGAAGTGAAGCAGCTTCTGTTATCCCAAAACCAAATTATATTTTCCCGAACAAGCTAGCAAAACGTTTTAGTCGTTCGACCTTCTTTAGTTGCTAACACAAAGAGAACTAAAGTAAACACAGAATATAGAACACTTACAAGGTAAAGTTAATCATGGATGTCGAATTGGGGGACAAGGGGGGACATGTCCCCTACACTTCTTTGAGAGGAGGGGACGCCAGAACATTTGCCCCCCCACTTTCTGACCTGAAAATAAAGTGTTGTAACGAAACAACTAGGTGGGTAGTGGTGAAGACATAGATATGCTCAGAAAGTATTCCACATGGTTCTTTATCAGGTCCGCAGGCAGCATGCTCTTAAACAATTCTTTCTATCACATCAAACAAAAAATTTGGCGCGCTACGGCGGTTTCATTTTCAATACTATATCTGGCTATTACGCCCGTCATTTCAAACATATTGGATTAATTCAACGTTAAAGGGTCCACAAATACTGAAGAGAAACAGGAAAATGCAACGTTGCGAAGTTCTTACCACTTTTTCCTATCTTTTGGAAGGTTCTTTTCTGCACCTCACCATCGTGGCAAACCGTTGTTAAAAAGATTTTCAGCTTTGTCTAGGAGCCTAAATGGCTAAGACGACGAATATACTCCCTGAAGACCATGCGATTGCCCCATCAAATTTCATGGTTTGCTCTAAGTAGGGCAGATTCTTCAATATAATCCAAATTTTTTCAACTTTTGTTAATGAAAACAAAAATATGAAATGTTTTTCACTATAACCCCAATTTTTCGGCGAGATTCGCACGCCATATATTGTTTGGCATCATTTGGCATCATTTCGGCAACCCATTGTATCTGTCGAGGCGTAGAGTAGCTCGCCCTCCATCAGGGCGCTTAGTCCCCACGTCGGCAAATCCAAGCCTGCACCTCCTCTAAGACTCCTCACTAGAATATGGGAGACGTTTTAGGCCAGATGTCCCCCACTTCCAAAATTAAATCGACGCCCCTGACGTTAATCCTGCTTTTTGCACGGTGTATTCGATACAGGGCACGTAATACTACTTTCGTACTATATGCAACACTGTGCACTGAATGAGGGAGCATTCAAGTTGTTGTAATACAGTCACTAGCGGATTAAGGGCGGGGCAACAGGGGCACGTGCCCCGGGCCCCCCACATTTTGGGGCCCCCCACATTTAGA